>CAWUDS030000802.1:1800000-2024973 GCA_963859935.3 Lathyrus sativus
GAGAGTTAAAACACTATTAATGAATAACAAATATTTTATGTTTTTTCTTCTCCATCCCAAAGTCTTAGGTTTTATTAATCACTAAGCACCAAACATAATAGAATATAGTAGGTGTAAAAAATTAATTATATTTTGTTTTTCAACTCCATTATAAAATTTTAGGTTTTTCCCCACTAAAAAACAAAGATAAAAGACTATAGTCCATGACATATCTTTTATATAATATAGGGAAAATTTATGATTAAATAATGAAGCTCAAACTTATTTATATTTACCTTTTTCACCTTGAATTATGGTAAATTAGATGTAAATATGTTCAGTATGTTTCTTCTCCATCACAAAATTTCATGTTTCTTCGTCAGAGAGTTAAAAGACTATAAATGAATGACAAATGTTTTAGGTTTTTTCTTCACCATCCTAAAGTCTTAGGTTTTTTTCATCATTAAGCACCAAACATAATAGACTATAGTAGGTGTAAAAAATTAATTATATTTTATTTTTCAACTCTAACATAAAAGTTTAGGTTTTTCCCCACTAAAAAACAAAGATAATAGACTATAGTCCATGACATATATTTTATATAATATAGGTAAAAATTAAGATTAAATAATGAATCTCAAACTTATTTAGATTTTCCTTTTTCACATTGAATTATGGTAAATTAGACGTAAATATGTTCAATATGTTTCTTCTCCATCACAAAACTTCATGTTTCTTCGTCAGTAAGCCAGAGACTTAAAAGACTTTAAATGAATGACAAATATTTTAGGTTTTTTCTTCACCATCCCAAAGTCTTAGGTTTTTTTCATCACTAAGCACCAAATATAATAGACTATAGTAGGTGTAAAAAATTAATTAAATTTTATTTTTCAACTACAACATAAAATTTTAGGTTTTTCCCCACTAAAAAATAAAGATAAAAGACTATAGTCCATGACATATATTTTATATAATATAGGTAAAAATTAAGATTAAATAATGAAGCTCAAACTTATTTATATTTACCTTTTTCACATTTAATTATGGTTTATAAGATGTAAATCAGTTCAATATGTTTCTTCTCCATCACCAAATTTCATGTTTCTTCGTCAGTAATCCAGAGAGTTAAAAGACAATAAATGAATGACAAATATTTTAGGTTTTTTCTTCTCCATCCCAAAGTCTTAGGTTTTTTTCATCACTAAGCACCAAACATAATAAACTATAGTAGGTGTAAAAAATTAATTATATTTTATTTTTCAACTCCAACATAAAATTTTAGGTTCATCCCTAGTAAAAAACAAAGATAAAAGACCATAGTCCATGACATATCTTTTATATAATATAGGCAAGAATTAAGATTAAATAATGAAGCTCAAACTCATTTATATTTAACTTTTTCACATTGAATTATGGTAAATTAGACGTAAATATGTCCAATATGTTTCTTCTCCATCACCAAATTTCATTTTTCTTGTTCAATAAGCCAGAGAGTTAAAAGATTATAAATGAATGACAAATATTTTAGATTTTTTCTGCATCATCTCAAAGGCTTAGGCTTTTTTCATCACTAAGCAACAAACATAATAGACTATAGTAGGTGTAAAAAATTAATTATGTTTTATTTTTCAACTCCAACATAAAAGTTTAGGATTTTACACACTAAAAAACAAAGACAAAAAGACTATAGTCCATGACATATATTTTATATAATATAGGTAAAAATTAAGATTAAATAATGAAGCTCAAACTTATTTATATTTACCTTTTTTACGTTGAATTATGGTAAATTAGATGTAAATATGTTCAATATGTTTCTTCTCCATCACAAAATTTCGTGTTTCTTCGTCAGTAAGCCAGAGAGTTAAAAGACTATAAATGAATAACAAATATTTTATGTTTTTTCTTCTCCATCCCAAAGTCTTAGGTTTTATTAATCACTAAGCACCAAACAAAATAGACTATAGTAGGTGTAAAAAATTAATTATATTTTGTTTATCAACTCCATTATAAAATTTTAGGTCTTCCCCAATAAAAAACAAAGATAAAAGAGTATAGTCCATGACATATCTTTTATATAATATAGGTAAAATTTAAGACTAAATAATGAAGCTCAAACTTATTTATATTTACCTTTTTTACATTGAATTATGGTAAATTAGATGTAAATATGTTCAATATGTTTCTTCTCCATCACAAAATTTCATGTTTCTTCGTCAGAGAGTTAAAAGACTATAAATGAATGACAAATGTTTTAGGTTTTTTCTTCACCATCCTAAAGTCATAGTTTTTTTTCATCATTAATAGACTATAGTAGGTGTAAAAAATTAATTATATTTTATTTTTCAACTCTAACATAAAAGTTTAGGTTTTTCCCCACTAAAAAACAAAGATAAGAGACTATAGTCCATGACATATATTTTATATAATATAGGTAAAAATTAAGATTAAATAATGAATCTCAAACTTATTTAGATTTACCTTTTTCACATTGAATTATGGTAAATTAGACGTAAATACGTTCAATATGTTTCTTCTCCATCACAAAACTTCATGTTTCTTCGTCAGTAAGCCAGAGACTTAAAAGACTTTAAATGAATGACAAATATTTTAGGTTTTTTCTTCACCATCCCAAAGTCTTAGGTTTTTTTCATCACGAAGCACCAAAAATAATAGACTATAATAGGTGTAAAAAATTAATTAAATTTTATTTTTCAACTACAACATAAAATTTTAGGTTTTTCCCCACTAAAAAACAAAGATAAAAGACTATAGTCCATGACATATATTTTATATAATATAGGTTAAAATTAAGATTAAATAATGAAGCTCAAACTTATTGATATTTACCTTTTTCACATTTAATTATGGTTTATTAGATGTAAACCAGTTCAATATGTTTCTTCTCCATCACCAAATTTCATGTTTCTTCGTCAGTAATCCAGAGAGTTGAAAGACAATAAATGAACGACAAATATTTTAGGTTTTTTCTTCACCATCCTAAAGTCTTAGGTTTTTTTCATCATTAAGCACTAAACATAATAGACTATAGTAGGTGTAAAAAATTAATTATATTTTATTTTTCAACTCCAACATAAAATTTTAGGTTCATCCCTAGTAAAAAACAAAGATAAAATACCATAGTCCATGACATATCTTTTATATAATATAGGTAAGAATTAAGATTAAATAATGAAGCTCAAACTCATTTATATTTAACTTTTTAACATTGAATTATGGTAAATTAGACGTAAATATGTCCAATATGTTTCTTCTCCATCACCAAATTTCATGTTTTTTTGTTCAATAAGCCAGAGAGTTAAAAGACTATAAATGAATGACAAATATTTTAGATTTTTTCTGCACCATCTCAAAGGCTTAGGCTTTTTTTATCACTAAGCAACAAACATAATAGACTATAGTAGGTGTAAAAAATAAATTATATTTTATTTTTCAACTCCAACATAAAATTTTAGGTTTTTACACACTAAAAAACAAAGACAAAAGACTATAGTCAATGACATATATTTTATATAATATAGGTAAAAATTAATATTAAATAATGAAGCTCAAACTTATTTATATTTACCTTTTTTACATTGAATTATGGTAAATTAGATGTAAATATGTTCAATATGTTTCTTCTGCATCACAAACTTTTGTGTTTCTTCGTTAGTAAGCCAGAGAGTTAAAACACTATTAATGAATAACAAATATTTTATGTTTTTTCTTCTCCATCCCAAAGTCTTAGGTTTTATTAATCATTAAGCACCAAACAAAATAGACTATAGTAGGTGTAAAAAATTAATTATATTTTGTTTATCAACTCCATTATAAAATTTTAGGTCTTCCCCAATAAAAAACAAAGATAAAAGAGTATAGTCCATGACATATCTTTTATATAATATAGGTAAAATTTAAGACTAAATAATGAAGCTCAAACTTATTTATATTTACCTTTTTCACATTGAATTATGGTAAATTAGATGTAAATATGTTCAATATGTTTCTTCTCCATCACAAAATTTCATGTTTCTTCGTCAGAGAGTTAAAAGACTATAAATGAATGACAAATGTTTTAGGTTTTTTCTTCACCATCCTAAAGTCATAGGTTTTTTTCATCATTAAGCACCAAACATAATAGACTATAGTAGGTGTAAAAAATTAATTATATTTTATTTTTCAACTCTAACATAAAAGTTTAGGTTTTTCCCCACTAAAAAACAAAGATAAGAGACTATAGTCCATGACATATATTTTATATAATATAGGTAAAAATTAAGATTAAATAATGAATCTCAAACTTATTTAGATTTACCTTTTTCACATTGAATTATGGTAAATTAGACGTAAATATGTTCAATATGTTTCTTCTCCATCACAAAACTTCATGTTTCTTCGTCAGTAAACCAGAGAGTTAAAAGACTATAAATGAATGACAAATATTTTATGCTTTTTCTTCACCATCCCAAAGGCTTATGCTTTTTTCATCACTAAGCACCAAACATAATAGACAATAGTAGGTGTAATAAATTCATTATATTTTATTTTTAAACTACAACATAAAATTTTAGGTTTTTCCCCACTAAAAAACAAAGATAAAATAGTATAGTCCATGACATATATTTTATATAATATAGGTAAAAATTAAGATTAAATAATGAAGCTCAAACTTATTTATATTTACCTTTTTCACATTTAATTATGGTTTATTAGATGTAAATCAGTTCAATATGTTTCTTCTCCATCACCAAATTTCATGTTTCTTCGTCAGTAATCCAGAGAGTTAAATGACAATAAATGAATGACAAATATTTTAGGTTTTTTCTTCTCCATCCCAAACTCTTAGGTTTTTTTCATCACTAATCACCAAACATAATAGACTATAGTAGGTGTAAAAAAATAATTATATTTTATTTTTCAACTCCAACATAAAATTTTAGGTTTTTCCCCACTAAAAAACAAAGATAAAAGACCATAGTCCATGACATATCTTTTATATAATATAGGTAAAAATTAAGATTAAATAATGAAGCTCAAACTTATTTATATTTAACTTTTTCACATTGAATTATGGTAAATTAGACGTAAGTATGTTCAATATGTTTCTTCTCCATCACAAAATTTCATGTTTCTTCGTCAATAAGCCAGAGAGTTAAAAGACTATTAATGAATGACAAATATTTTAGGTTTTTTCTTCACCATCCCAAAGGCTTAGGCTTTTTTCATCACTAAGCACCAAACATAATAGACTATAGTAGGTGTAAAAAATTAATTATATTTTATTTTTCAACTCCAACATAAAATTTTACGTTTTTCCCCACTAAAAAACAAAGATAAAAGAATATAGTCCATTGCATATATTTTATATAATATAGGTAAAAATTAAGATTAAATAATGAAGCTCAAACTTATTTATATTTATCTTTTTCACATTTAATTATGGTTTATTAGATCTAAATCAGTTCAATATGTTTCTTCTCCATCACCAAATTTCATGTTTCTTCGTCAGTAATCCAAAGAGTTAAAAGATAATAAATGAATGACAAATATTTTAGGTTTTTTCTTCTCCATCCCAAACTATTAGGTTTTTTTCATCACTAAGCACCAAACATAATACACTATAGTAGGTGTAAAAAATTAATTATATTTTATTTTTCAACTCCAACATAAAATTTTAGGTTTTTCCCCACTAAAAAACAAAGATAAAAGACCATAGTCCATGACATATCTTTTATATAATATAGGTAAAAATTAAGATTAAATAATGAAGCTCAAACTTATTTATATTTAACTTTTTCACATTGAATTATGGTAAATTAGACGTAAATATGTCCAATATGTTTCTTCTCCATCACCAAATTTCATTTTTCTTGTTCAATAAGCCAGAGAGTTAAAAGATTATAAATGAATGACAAATATTTTAGATTTTTTCTGCACCATCTCAAAGGCTTAGGCTTTTTTCATCACTAAGCAACAAACATAATAGACTATAGTAGGTGTAAAAAATTAATTATGTTTTATTTTTCAACTCCAACATAAAAGTTTAGGATTTTACACACTAAAAAACAAAGACAAAAAGACTATAGTCCATGACATATATTTTATATAATATAGGTAAAAATTAAGATTAAATAATGAAGCTCAAACTTATTTATATTTACCTTTTTTACGTTGAATTATGGTAAATTAGATGTTAATATGTTCAATATGTTTCTTCTCCATCACAAAATTTCGTGTTTCTTCGTCAGTAAGCCAGAGAGTTAAAAGACTATAAATGAATAACAAATATTTTATGTTTTTTCTTCTCCATCCCAAAGTCTTAGGTTTTATTAATCATTAAGCACCAAACAAAATAGACTATAGTAGGTGTAAAAAATTAATTATATTTTGTTTATCAACTCCATTATAAAATTTTAGGTCTTCCCCAATAAAAAACAAAGATAAAAGAGTATAGTCCATGACATATCTTTTATATAATATAGGTAAAATTTAAGACTAAATAATGAAGCTCAAACTTATTTATATTTACCTTTTTCACATTGAATTATGGTAAATTAGATGTAAATATGTTCAATATGTTTCTTCTCCATCACAAAATTTCATGTTTCTTCGTCAGAGAGTTAAAAGACTATAAATGAATGACAAATGTTTTAGGTTTTTTCTTCACCATCCTAAAGTCATAGGTTTTTTTCATCATTAAGCACCAAACATAATAGACTATAGTAGGTGTAAAAAATTAATTATATTTTATTTTTCAACTCTAACATAAAAGTTTAGGTTTTTCCCCACTAAAAAACAAAGATAAGAGACTATAGTCCATGACATATATTTTATATAATATAGGTAAAAATTAAGATTAAATAATGAATCTCAAACTTATTTAGATTTACCTTTTTCACATTGAATTATGGTAAATTAGACGTAAATATGTTCAATATGTTTCTTCTCCATCACAAAACTTCATGTTTCTTCGTCAGTAAACCAGAGAGTTAAAAGACTATAAATGAATGACAAATATTTTATGCTTTTTCTTCACCATCCCAAAGGCTTATGCTTTTTTCATCACTAAGCACCAAACATAATAGACAATAGTAGGTGTAATAAATTCATTATATTTTATTTTTAAACTACAACATAAAATTTTAGGTTTTTCCCCACTAAAAAACAAAGATAAAATAGTATAGTCCATGACATATATTTTATATAATATAGGTAAAAATTAAGATTAAATAATGAAGCTCAAACTTATTTATATTTACCTTTTTCACATTTAATTATGGTTTATTAGATGTAAATCAGTTCAATATGTTTCTTCTCCATCACCAAATTTCATGTTTCTTCGTCAGTAATCCAGAGAGTTAAATGACAATAAATGAATGACAAATATTTTAGGTTTTTTCTTCTCCATCCCAAACTCTTAGGTTTTTTTCATCACTAATCACCAAACATAATAGACTATAGTAGGTGTAAAAAAATAATTATATTTTATTTTTCAACTCCAACATAAAATTTTAGGTTTTTCCCCACTAAAAAACAAAGATAAAAGACCATAGTCCATGACATATCTTTTATATAATATAGGTAAAAATTAAGATTAAATAATGAAGCTCAAACTTATTTATATTTAACTTTTTCACATTGAATTATGGTAAATTAGACGTAAGTATGTTCAATATGTTTCTTCTCCATCACAAAATTTCATGTTTCTTCGTCAATAAGCCAGAGAGTTAAAAGACTATTAATGAATGACAAATATTTTAGGTTTTTTCTTCACCATCCCAAAGGCTTAGGCTTTTTTCATCACTAAGCACCAAACATAATAGACTATAGTAGGTGTAAAAAATTAATTATATTTTATTTTTCAACTCCAACATAAAATTTTACGTTTTTCCCCACTAAAAAACAAAGATAAAAGAATATAGTCCATTGCATATATTTTATATAATATAGGTAAAAATTAAGATTAAATAATGAAGCTCAAACTTATTTATATTTATCTTTTTCACATTTAATTATGGTTTATTAGATCTAAATCAGTTCAATATGTTTCTTCTCCATCACCAAATTTCATGTTTCTTCGTCAGTAATCCAAAGAGTTAAAAGATAATAAATGAATGACAAATATTTTAGGTTTTTTCTTCTCCATCCCAAACTATTAGGTTTTTTTCATCACTAAGCACCAAACATAATACACTATAGTAGGTGTAAAAAATTAATTATATTTTATTTTTCAACTCCAACATAAAATTTTAGGTTTTTCCCCACTAAAAAACAAAGATAAAAGACCATAGTCCATGACATATCTTTTATATAATATAGGTAAAAATTAAGATTAAATAATGAAGCTCAAACTTATTTATATTTAACTTTTTCACATTGAATTATGGTAAATTAGACGTAAATATGTCCAATATGTTTCTTCTCCATCACCAAATTTCAGGTTTCTTGTTCAATAAGCCAGAGAGTTAAAAGACTATAAATGAATGACAAATATTTTAGATTTTTTCTGCACCATCTCAAAGGCTTAGGCTTTTTTCATCACTAAGCAACAAACATAATAGACTATAGTAGGTGTAAAAAATTAATTATATTTTGTTTTTCAACTCCAACATAAAATTTTACGTTTTTACATAATAGACCATAGTCCATGACATATATTTTATATAATATAGGTAAAAATTAAGATTAAATAATGAAGCTAAAACTTATTTATATTTACTTTTTTTACGTTGAATTATGGTAAATTAGATGTAAATATGTTCAATATGTTTCTTCTCCATCACAAAATTTCGTGTTTCTTCGTCAGTAAGCCAGAGAGTTAAAAGACTATAAATGAATAACAAATATTTTATGTTTTTTCTTCTCCATCCCAAAGTCTTAGGTTTTATTAATCCCTAAGCACCAAACATAATAGACTATAGTAGGTGTAAAAAATTAATTATATTTTGTTTTTCAACTCCATTGTAAAATTTTAGGTTTTTCCCCACTAAAAAACAAAGATAAAAGACTATAGTCGATGACATATCTTTTATATAATATAGGTAAAATTTAAGATTAAATAATGAAGCTCAAACTTATTTATATTTACCTTTTTCACCTTGAATTATGGTAAATTAGATGTAAATATGTTCAATATGTTTCTTCTCCATCACAAAATTTCATGTTTCTTCGTCAGAGAGTTAAAAGACTATAAATGAATGACAAATATTTTAGGTTTTTTCTTCACCATCAGAAAGTCTTAGGTTTTTTTCATCACTAAGCACCAAAAATAATAGACTATAGTAGGTGTAAAAAAATAATTATATTTTATTTTTCAACTACAACATAAAAGTTTAGGTTTTTCCCCACTAAAAACAAAGATAAAAGACTATAGTCCATGACATATATTTTATATAATATAGGTAAAAATTAAGATTAAATAATGAAGCTCAAACTTATTTATATTTACCTTTTTCACATTTAATTATGGTTTATAAGATGTAAATATCTTCAATATGTTTCTTCTCCATCACAAAATTTCGTGTTTCTTCGTCAGTAAGCCAGAGAGTTAAAAGACCATAAATGAATGACAAATATTTTAGGTTTTTTCTTCTCCATCCCAAACTCTTAGGTTTTTTTCATCACTAAGAACCAAACATAATAGACTATAGTAGGTGTAAAAAATTAATTATATTTTATTTTTCAACTCCAACATAAAATTTTAGGTTTTTCACCACTAAAAAACAGAGACAAAAAACTATAGTCCATGACATATATTTTATATAATATAGGTAAAAATTAAGATTAAATAATGAAGCTCAAACTTATTTATATTTACCTTTTTTACATTGAATTATGGTAAATTAGATGTAAATATCTTCAATATGTTTCTTCTCCATCACAAAATTTCGTGTTTCTTCGTCAGTAAGCCAGAGAGTTAAAAGACTATAAATGAATAACAAATATTTTATGTTTTTTCTTCTCCATCCCAAAGTCTTAGGTTTTATTAATCACTAAGAACCAAACATAATAGACTATAGTAGGTGTAAAAAATTAATTATATTTTATTTTTCAACTCCAACATAAAATTTTAGGTTTTTAACCACTAAAAAACAAAGACAAAAGACTATAGTCCATGACATATATTTTATATAATATAGGTAAAAATTAAGATTAAATAATGAAGCTAAAACTTATTTATATTTACTTTTTTTACGTTGAATTATGGTAAATTAGATGTAAATATGTTCAATATGTTTCTTCTCCATCACAAAATTTCGTGTTTCTTCGTCAGTAAGCCAGAGAGTTAAAAGACTATAAATGAATAACAAATATTTTATGTTTTTTCTTCTCCATCCCAAAGTCTTAGGTTTTATTAATCACTAAGCACCAAACATAATAGACTATAGTAGGTGTAGAAAATTAATTATATTTTGTTTTTCAACTCCATTGTAAAATTTTAGGTTTTTCCCCACTAAAAAACAAAGATAAAAGACTATAGTCGATGACATATCTTTTATATAATATAGGTAAAATTTAAGATTAAATAATGAAGCTCAAACTTATTTATATTTACCTTTTTCACCTTGAATTATGGTAAATTAGATGTAAATATGTTCAATATGTTTCTTCTCCATCACAAAATTTCATGTTTCTTCGTCAGAGAGTTAAAAGACTATAAATGAATGACAAATATTTTAGGTTTTTTCTTCACCATCCCAAAGTCCTAGGTTTTTTTCATCACTAAGCACCAAAAATAATAGACTATAGTAGGTGTAAAAAAATAATTATATTTTATTTTTCAACTACAACATAAAATTTTAGGTTTTTCCCCACTAAAAAACAAAGATAAAAGACTATAGTCCATGACATATATTTTATATAATATAGGTAAAAATTAAGATTAAATAATGAAGCTCAAACTTATTTATATTTACCTTTTTCACATTTAATTATGGTTTATAAGATGTAAATCAGTTCAATATGTTTCTTCTCCATCACCAAATTTCATGTTTCTTCGTCAGGAATCCAGAGAGTTAAAAGACCATAAATGAATGACAAATATTTTAGGTTTTTTCTTCTCCATCCCAAACTCTTAGGTTTTTTTCATCACTAAGAACCAAACATAATAGACTATAGTAGGTGTAAAAAATTAATTATATTTTATTTTTCAACTCCAACATAAAATTTTAGGTTTTTCACCACTAAAAAACAGAGACAAAAGACTATAGTCCATGACATATATTTTATATAATATAGGTAAAAATTAAGATTAAATAATGAAGCTCAAACTTATTTATATTTACCTTTTTTACATTGAATTATGGTAAATTAGATGTAAATATCTTCAATATGTTTCTTCTCCATCACAAAATTTCGTGTTTCTTCGTCAGTAAGCCAGAGAGTTAAAAGACTATAAATGAATAACAAATATTTTATGTTTTTTCTTCTCCATCCCAAAGTCTTAGATTTTATTAATCACTAAGAACCAAACATAATAGACTATAGTAGGTGTAAAAAATTAATTATATTTTATTTTTCAACTCCAACATAAAATTTTAGGTTTTTAACCACTAAAAAACAAAGACAAAAGACTATAGTCCATGACATATATTTTATATAATATAGGTAAAAATTAAGATTAAATAATGAAGCTAAAACTTATTTATATTTACTTTTTTTACGTTGAATTATGGTAAATTAGATGTAAATATGTTCAATATGTTTCTTCTCCATCACAAAATTTCGTGTTTCTTCGTCAGTAAGCCAGAGAGTTAAAAGACTATAAATGAATAACAAATATTTTATGTTTTTTCTTCTCCATCCCAAAGTCTTAGGTTTTATTAATCAATAAGCACCAAATATAATAGACTATAGTAGGTGTAAAAAATTAATTATATTTTGTTTTTCAACTCCATTGTAAAATTTTAGGTTTTTCCCCACTAAAAAACAAAGATAAAAGACTATAGTCGATGACATATCTTTTATATAATATAGGTAAAATTTAAGATTAAATAATGAAGCTCAAACTTATTTATATTTACCTTTTTCACCTTGAATTATGGTAAATTAGATGTAAATATGTTCAATATGTTTCTTCTCCATCACAAAATTTCATGTTTCTTCGTCAGAGAGTTAAAAGACTATAAATGAATGACAAATATTTTAGGTTTTTTCTTCACCATCCCAAAGTCCTAGGTTTTTTTCATCACTAAGCACCAAAAATAATAGACTATAGTAGGTGTAAAAAAATAATTATATTTTATTTTTCAACTACAACATAAAATTTTAGGTTTTTCCCCACTAAAAAACAAAGATAAAAGACTATAGTCCATGACATATATTTTATATAATATAGGTAAAAATTAAGATTAAATAATGAAGCTCAAACTTATTTATATTTACCTTTTTCACATTTAATTATGGTTTATAAGATGTAAATCAGTTCAATATGTTTCTTCTCCATCACCAAATTTCATGTTTCTTCGTCAGGAATCCAGAGAGTTAAAAGACCATAAATGAATGACAAATATTTTAGGTTTTTTCTTCTCCATCCCAAACACTTAGGTTTTTTTCATCACTAAGAACCAAACATAATAGACTATAGTAGGTGTAAAAAATTAATTATATTTTATTTTTCAACTCCAACATAAAATTTTAGGTTTTTCACCACTAAAAAACAGAGACAAAAGACTATAGTCCATGACATATATTTTATATAATATAGGTAAAAATTAAGATTAAATAATGAAGCTCAAACTTATTTATATTTACCTTTTTTACATTGAACTATGGTAAATTAGATGTAAATATCTTCAATATGTTTCTTCTCCATCACAAAATTTCGTGTTTCTTCGTCAGTAAGCCAGAGAGTTAAAAGACTATAAATGAATAACAAATATTTTATGTTTTTTCTTCTCCATCCCAAAGTCTTAGGTTTTATTAATCACTAAGAACCAAACATAATAGACTATAGTAGGTTTAAAAAATTAATTATATTTTATTTTTCAATTCCAACATAAAATTTTAGGTTTTTAACCACTAAAAAACAAAGACAAAAGACTATTGTCCATGACATATATTTTATATAATATAGGTTAAAATTAAGATTAAATAATGAAGCTCAAACTTATTTATATTTAACTTTTTTACATTGAATTATGGTGAATTAGATGTAAATATGTTCAATATGTTTCTTCTCCATCACAAAATTTCATGTTTCTTCGTCAATAAGCAAGAGAGTTAAAAGACTATAAATGAATGATAAATATTTTAGATTTTTTCTTCACCATCCCAAAGGCTTAGGCATTTTTCATCACTAAGCAACAAACATAATAGACTATAGTAGGTGTAAAAAATTAATTATATTTTATTTTTCAACTCCAATATAAAATTTTAGGTTTTTCCCCACTAAAAAACAAAGATAAAAGACTATAGTCCATGACATATCTTTTATATAATATAGGTAAAATTTATGATTAAATAATGAAGCTCAAACTTATTTATATTTACCTTTTTCACCTTGAATTATGGTAAATTAGATGTAAATATGTTCAATATGTTTCTTCTCCATCACAAAATTTCATGTTTCTTCGTCAGAGAGTTAAAAGACTATAAATGAATGACAAATGTTTTAGGTTTTTTCTTCACCATCCTAAAGTCTTAGGTTTTTTTCATCATTAAGCACCAAACATAATAGACTATAGTAGGTGTAAAAAATTAATTATATTTTATTTTTCAACTCCAACATAAAATTTTAGGTTTTTCACCACTAAAAAACAGAGACAAAAGACTATAGTCCATGACATATATTTTATATAATATAGGTAAAAATTAAGATTAAATAATGAAGCTCAAACTTATTTATATTTACCTTTTTTACATTGAATTATGGTAAATTAGATGTAAATATCCTCAATATGTTTCTTCTCCATCACAAAATTTCGTGTTTCTTCGTCAGTAAGCCAGAGAGTTAAAAGACTATGAATGAATAACAAATATTTTATGTTTTTTCTTCTCCATCCCAAAGTCTTAGGTTTTATTAATCACTAAGAACCAAACATAATAGACTATAGTAGGTGTAAAAAATTAATTATATTTTATTTTTCAACTCCAACATAAAATTTTAGGTTTTTAACCACTAAAAAACAAAGACAAAAGACTATAGTCCATGACATATATTTTATATAATATAGGTAAAAATTAAGATTAAATGATGAAGCTAAAACTTATTTATATTTACTTTTTTTACGTTGAATTATGGTAAATTAGATGTAAATATGTTCAATATGTTTCTTCTCCATCACAAAATTTCGTGTTTCTTCGTCAGTAAGCCAGAGAGTTAAAAGACTATAAATGATTAACAAATATTTTATGTTTTTTCTTCTCCATCCCAAAGTCTTAGGTTTTATTAATCACTAAGCACCAAACATAATAGATTATAGTAGGTGTAAAAAATTAATTATATTTTGTTTTTCAACTCCATTGTAAAATTTTAGGTTTTTCCCCACTAAAAAACAAAGATAAAAGACTATAGTCGATGACATATCTTTTATATAATATAGGTAAAATTTAAGATTAAATAATGAAGCTCAAACTTATTTATATTTACCTTTTTCACCTTGAATTATGGTAAATTAGATGTAAATATGTTCAATATGTTTCTTCATCATCACAAAATTTCATGTTTCTTCGTCAGAGAGTTAAAAGACTATAAATGAATGACAAATATTTTAGGTTTTTTCTTCACCATCCCAAAGTCCTAGGTTTTTTTCATCACTAAGCACCAAAAATAATAGACTATAGTAGGTGTAAAAAAATAATTATATTTTATTTTTCAACTACAACATAAAATTTTAGGTTTTTCCCCACTAAAAAACAAAGATAAAAGACTATAGTCCATGACATATATTTTATATAATATAGGTAAAAATTAAGATTAAATAATGAAGCTCAAACTTATTTATATTTACCTTTTTCACATTTAATTATGGTTTATAAGATGTAAATCAGTTCAATATGTTTCTTCTCCATCACCAAATTTCATGTTTCTTCGTCAGGAATCCAGAGAGTTAAAAGACCATAAATGAATGACAAATATTTTAGGTTTTTTCTTCTCCATCCCAAACTCTTAGGTTTTTTTCATCACTAAGAACCAAACATAATAGACTATAGTAGGTGTAAAAAATTAATTATATTTTATTTTTCAACTCCAACATAAAATTTTAGGTTTTTCACCACTAAAAAACAGAGACAAAAGACTATAGTCCATGACATATATTTTATATAATATAGGTAAAAATTAAGATTAAATAATGAAGCTCAAACTTATTTATATTTACCTTTTTTACATTGAATTATGGTAAATTAGATGTAAATATCTTCAATATGTTTCTTCTCCATCACAAAATTTCGTGTTTCTTCGTCAGTAAGCCAGAGAGTTAAAAGACTATAAATGAATAACAAATATTTTATGTTTTTTCTTCTCCATCCCAAAGTCTTAGGTTTTATTAATCACTAAGAACCAAACATAATAGACTATAGTAGGTTTAAAAAATTAATTATATTTTATTTTTCAATTCCAACATAAAATTTTAGGTTTTTAACCACTAAAAAACAAAGACAAAAGACTATAGTCCATGACATATATTTTATATAATATAGGTTAAAATTAAGATTAAATAATGAAGCTCAAACTTATTTATATTTAACTTTTTTACATTGAATTATGGTGAATTAGATGTAAATATGTTCAATATGTTTCTTCTCCATCACAAAATTTCATGTTTCTTCGTCAATAAGCAAGAGAGTTAAAAGACTATAAATGAATGATAAATATTTTAGATTTTTTCTTCACCATCCCAAAGGCTTAGGATTTTTTCATCACTAAGCAACAAACATAATAGACTATAGTAGGTGTAAAAAATTAATTATATTTTATTTTTCAACTCCAATATAAAATTTTAGGTTTTTCCCCACTAAAAAACAAAGATAAAAGACTATAGTCCATGACATATCTTTTATATAATATAGGTAAAATTTATGATTAAATAATGAAGCTCAAACTTATTTATATTTACCTTTTTCACCTTGAATTATGGTAAATTAGATGTAAATATGTTCAATATGTTTCTTCTCCATCACAAAATTTCATGTTTCTTCGTCAGAGAGTTAAAAGACTATAAATGAATGACAAATGTTTTAGGTTTTTTCTTCACCATCCTAAAGTCTTAGGTTTTTTTCATCATTAAGCACCAAACATAATAGACTATAGTAGGTGTAAAAAATTAATTATATTTTATTTTTCAACTCCAACATAAAATTTTAGGTTTTTCACCACTAAAAAACAGAGACAAAAGACTATAGTCCATGACATATATTTTATATAATATAGGTAAAAATTAAGATTAAATAATTAAGCTCAAACTTATTTATATTTACCTTTTTTACATTGAATTATGGTAAATTAGATGTAAATATCCTCAATATGTTTCTTCTCCATCACAAAATTTCGTGTTTCTTCATCAGTAAGCCAGAGAGTTAAAAGACTATGAATGAATAACAAATATTTTATGTTTTTTCTTCTCCATCCCAAAGTCTTAGGTTTTATTAATCACTAAGAACCAAACATAATAGACTATAGTAGGTGTAAAAAATTAATTATATTTTATTTTTCAACTCCAACATAAAATTTTAGGTTTTTAACCACTAAAAAACAAAGACAAAAGACTATAGTCCATGACATATATTTTATATAATATAGGTAAAAATTAAGATTAAATAATGAAGCTAAAACTTATTTATATTTACTTTTTTTACGTTGAATTATGGTAAATTAGATGTAAATATGTTCAATATGTTTCTTCTCCATCACAAAATTTCGTGTTTCTTCGTCAGTAAGCCAGAGAGTTAAAAGACTATAAATGAATAACAAATATTTTATGTTTTTTCTTCTCCATCCCAAAGTCTTAGGTTTTATTAATCACTAAGCACCAAACATAATAGATTATAGTAGGTGTAAAAAATTAATTATATTTTGTTTTTCAACTCCATTGTAAAATTTTAGGTTTTTCCCCACTAAAAAACAAAGATAAAAGACTATAGTCGATGACATATCTTTTATATAATATAGGTAAAATTTAAGATTAAATAATGAAGCTCAAACTTATTTATATTTACCTTTTTCACCTTGAATTATGGTAAATTAGATGTAAATATGTTCAATATGTTTCTTCATCATCACAAAATTTCATGTTTCTTCGACAGAGAGTTAAAAGACTATAAATGAATGACAAATATTTTAGGTTTTTTCTTCACCATCCCAAAGTCCTAGGTTTTTTTCATCACTAAGCACCAAAAATAATAGACTATAGTAGGTTTAAAAAAATAATTATATTTTATTTTTCAACTACAACATAAAATTTTAGGTTTTTCCCCACTAAAAAACAAAGATAAAAGACTATAGTCCATGACATATATTTTATATAATATAGGTAAAAATTGAGATTAAATAATGAAGCTCAAACTTATTTATATTTACCTTTTTCACATTTAATTATGGTTTATAAGATGTAAATCAGTTCAATATGTTTCTTCTCCATCACCAAATTTCATGTTTCTTCGTCAGTAATCCAGAGAGTTAAAAGACCATAAATGAATGACAAATATTTTAGGTTTTTTCTTCTCCGTCCCAAACTCTTAGGTTTTTTTCATCACTAAGAACCAAACATAATAGACTATAGTAGGTGTAAAAAATTAATTATATTTTATTTTTCAACTCCAACATAAAATTTTAGGTTTTTCACCACTAAAAAACAGAGACAAAAGACTATAGTCCATGACATATATTTTATATAATATAGGTAAAAATTAAGATTAAATAATGAAGCTCAAACTTATTTATATTTACCTTTTTTACATTGAATTATGGTAAATTAGATGTAAATATCTTCAATATGTTTCTTCTCCATCACAAAATTTCGTGTTTCTTCGTCAGTAAGCCAGAGAGTTAAAAGACTATAAATGAATAACAAATATTTTATGTTTTTTCTTCTCCATCCCAAAGTCTTAGGTTTTATTAATCACTAAGAACCAAACATAATAGACTATAGTAGGTGTAAAAAATTAATTGTATTTTATTTTTCAACTCCAACATAAAATTTTAGGTTTTTAACCACTAAAAAACAAAGACAAAAGACTATAGTCCATGACATATATTTTATATAATATAGGTTAAAATTAAGATTAAATAATGAAGCTCAAACTTATTTATATTTACCTTTTTTACATTGAATTATGGTAAATTAGATGTAAATATGTTCAATATGTTTCTTCTCCATCACAAAATTTCATGTTTCTTCGTCAATAAGCAAGAGAGTTAAAAGACTATAAATGAATGATAAATATTTTAGATTTTTTCTTCACCATCCCAAAGGCTTAGGATTTTTTCATCACTAAGCAACAAACATAATAGACTATAGTAGGTGTAAAAAATTAATTATATTTTATTTTTCAACTCCAATATAAAATTTTAGGTTTTTCCCCACTAAAAAACAAAGATAAAAGACTATAGTCCATGACATATCTTTTATATAATATAGGTAAAATTTATGATTAAATAATGAAGCTCAAACTTATTTATATTTACCTTTTTCACCTTGAATTATGGTAAATTAGATGTAAATATGTTCAATATGTTTCTTCTCCATCACAAAATTTCATGTTTCTTCGTCAGAGAGTTAAAAGACTATAAATGAATGACAAATGTTTTAGGTTTTTTCTTCACCATCCTAAAGTCTTAGGTTTTTTTCATCATAAACACCAAACATAATAGACTATAGTAGGTGTAAAAAATTAATTATATTTTATTTTTCAACTCTAACATAAAAGTTTAGGTTTTTCCCCACTAAAAAACAAAGATAAGAGACTATAGTCCATGACATATATTTTATATAATATAGGTAAAAATTAAGATTAAATAATGAATCTCAAACTTATTTAGATTTACCTTTTTCACATTGAATTATGGTAAATTAGACGTAAATATGTTCAATATGTTTCTTCTCGATCACAAAACTTCATGTTTCTTCGTCAGTAAGCCAGAGACTTAAAAGACTTTAAATGAATGACAAATATTTTAGGTTTTTTCTTCACCATCCCAAAGTCTTAGGTTTTTTTCATCACTAAGCACCAAAAATAATAGACTATAGTAGGTGTAAAAAATTAATTAAATTTTATTTTTCAACTACAAGATAAAATTTTAGGTTTTTCCCCACTAAAAAACAAAGATAAAAGACTATAGTCCATGACATATATTTTATATAATATAGGTAAAAATTAAGATTAAATAATGAAGCTCAAACTTATTTATATTTACCTTTTTCACATTTAATTATGGTTTATAAGATGTAAATCAGTTCAATATGTTTCTTCTCCATCACCAAATTTCATGTTTCTTCGTCAGTAATCCAGAGAGTTAAAAGACAATAAATGAATGACAAATATTTTAGGTTTTTTCTTCTCCATCCCAAACTCTTAGGTTTTTTTCATCACTAACCACCAAACATAATAGACTATAGTAGGTGTAAAAAATTAATTATATTCTATTTTTCAACTCCAACATAAAATTTTAGGTTTTTCCCCACTAAAAAATAAAGATAAAAGACCATAGTCCATGACATATCTATTATATAATTTAGGTAAAAATTAAGATTAAATAATGAAGCTCAAACTTATTTATATTTGACTTTTTCACATTGAATCATGGTAAATTGGACGTAAATATGTTGAATATGTTTCTTCTCCATCACCAAATTTCATGTTTCTTCGTCAATAAGCCAGAGAGTTAAAAGACTATAAATGAATGACAAATATTTTAGATTTTTTCTTCACCATCTCAAAGGCTTAGGCTTTTTTAATCACTAAGCAACAAACATAATAGACTATAGTAGGTGTAAAAAATTAATTATATTTTATTTTTCAACTCCAACATAAAATTTTAGGTTTTTAACCACTAAAAAACAAAGATAAGAGACTATAGTCCATGACATATATTTTATATAATATAGGTTAAAATTAAGGTTAAATAATGAAACTTAAACTTATTTATATTTACCTTTTTTACATTGAATTATGGTAAATTAGATGTAAAAATGTTCAATATGTTTCTTCTCCATCACAAAATTTCGTGTTTCTTCGTCAGTAATCCAGAGAGTTAAAAGAGCATAAATGAATGACAAATATTTTAGATTTTTTCTTCTCCATCCCAAAATCTTAGGTTTTTTCATCACTAAGAACCAAACATAATAGACTATAGTAGGTGTAAAAAATTAATTATATTTTATTTTTCAACTCCAACATAAAATTTTAGGTTTTTCCCCACTAAAAAACAAAGATAAAAGACCATAGTCCATGACATATCTATTATATAATTTAGGTAAAAATTAAGATTAAATAATGAAGCTCAAACTTATTTATATTTGACTTTTTCACATTGAATCATGGTAAATTGGACGTAAATATGTTGAATATGTTTCTTCTCCATCACCAAATTTCATGTTTCTTCGTCAATAAGCCAGAGAGTTAAAAGACTATAAATGAATGACAAATATTTTAGATTTTTTCTTCACCATCTCAAAGGCTTAGGCTTTTTTCATCACTAAGCAACAAACATAATAGACTATAGTAGGTGTAAAAAATTAATTATATTTTATTTTTCAACTCCAACATAAAATTTTAGGTTTTTAACCACTAAAAAACAAAGATAAGAGACTATAGTCCATGACATATATTTTATATAATATAGGTTAAAATTAAGGTTAAATAATGAAGCTCAAACTTATTTATATTTAACTTTTTTACATTGAATTATGGTAAATTAGATGTAAAAATGTTCAATATGTTTCTTCTCCATCACAAAATTTCGTGTTTCTTCGTCAGTAATCCAGAGAGTTAAAAGACCATAAATGAATGACAAATATTTTAGGTTTTTTCTTCTCCATCCCAAACTCTTAGGTTTTTTCATCACTAAGAACCAAACATAATAGACTATAGTAGGTGTAAAAAATTAATTATATATTATTTTTCAACTCCAACATAAAATTTTAGGTTTTTCCCCACTAAAAAACAGAGACAAAAGACTATAGTCCATGACATATATTTTATATAATATAGGTAAAAATTAAGATTAAATAATGAAGCTCAAACTTATTTATATTTACCTTTTTTACATTGAATTATGGTAAATTAGATGTAAATATCTTCAATATGTTTCTTCTCCATCACAAAATTTCGTGTTTCTTCGTTAGTAAGCCAGAGAGTTAAAAGACTATAAATGAATAACAAATATTTTATGTTTTTTCTTCTCCATCCCAAAGTCTTAGGTTTTATTAATCACTAAGAACCAAACATAATAGACTATAGTAGGTGTAAAAAATTAATTATATTTTATTTTTCAACTCCAACATAAAATTTTAGGTTTTTAACCACTAAAAAACAGAGACAAAAGACTATAGTCCATGACATATATTTTTATAATATAGGTAAAAATTAAGATTAAATAATGAAGCTCAAACTTATTTATATTTACCTTTTTTACATTGAATTATGGTAAATTAGATGTAAATATCTTCAATATGTTTCTTCTCCATCACAAAATTTCGTGTTTCTTCGTCAGTAAGCCAGAGAGTTAAAAGACTATAAATGAATAACAAATATTTTATGTTTTTTCTTCTCCATCCCAAAGTCTTAGGTTTTGTTAATCAATAAGAACCAAACATAATAGACTATAGTAGGTGTAAAAAATTAATTATATTTTATTTTTCAACTCCAACATAAAATTTTAGGTTTTTAACCACTAAAAAACAAAGACAAAAGACTATAGTCCATGACATATATTTTATATAATATAGGTTAAAATTAAGATTAAATAATGAAGCTCAAACTTATTTATATTTACCTTTTTTACATTGAATTATGGTAAATTAGATGTAAAAATGTTCAATATGTTTCTTCTCCATCACAAAATTTCGTGTTTCTTCGTCAGTAAGCCAGAGAGTTAAAAGACTATAAATGAATAACAAATATTTTATGTTTTTTCTTCTCCATCCCAAAGTCTTAGGTTTTATTAAACACTAAGCACCAAACATAATAGATTATAGTAGGTGTAAAAAATTAATTATATTTTGTTTTTCAACTCCATTATAAAATTTTAGGTTTTTCCCCACTAAAAAACAAAGATAAAAGACTATAGTCCATGACATATCTTTTATATAATATAGGTAAAATTTATGATTAAATAATGAAGCTCAAACTTATTTATATTTACCTTTTTCACCTTGAATTATGGTAAATTAGATGTAAATATGTTCAATATGTTTCTTCTCCATCATAAAATTTCATGTTTCTTCGTCAGAGAGTTAAAAGACAATAAATGAATGACAAATGTTTTAGGTTTTTTCTTCTCCATCCCAAACTCTTAGGTTTTTTTCATCACTAACCACCAAACATAATAGACTATAGTAGGTGTAAAAAATTAATTATATTTTATTTTTCAACTCCAACATGAAATTTTAGGTTTTTCCCCACTAAAAAACAAAGATAAAAGACCATAGTCCATGACATATCTATTATATAATTTAGGTAAAAATTAAGATTAAATAATGAAGCTCAAACTTATTTATATTTGACTTTTTCACATTGAATCATGGTAAATTGGACGTAAATATGTTGAATATGTTTCTTCTCCATCACCAAATTTCATGTTTCTTCGTCAATAAGCCAGAGAGTTAAAAGACTATAAATGAATGACAAATATTTTAGATTTTTTCTTCACCATCTCAAAGGCTTAGGCTTTTTTCATCACTAAGCAACAAACATAATAGACTATAGTAGGTGTAAAAAATTAATTATATTTTATTTTTCAACTCCAACATAAAATTTTAGGTTTTTAACCACTAAAAAACAAAGATAAGAGACTATAGTCCATGACATATATTTTATATAATATAGGTTAAAATTAAGGTTAAATAATGAAGCTCAAACTTATTTATATTTACCTTTTTTACATTGAATTATGGTAAATTAGATGTAAAAATGTTCAATATGTTTCTTCTCCATCACAAAATTTCGTGTTTCTTCGTCAGTAATCCAGAGAGTTAAAAGACCATAAATGAATGACAAATATTTTAGGTTTTTTCTTCTCCATCCCAAACTCTTAGGTTTTTTCATCACTAAGAACCAAACATAATAGACTATAGTAGGTGTAAAAAATTAATTATATATTATTTTTCAACTCCAACATAAAATTTTAGGTTTTTCCCCACTAAAAAACAGAGACAAAAGACTATAGTCCATGACATATATTTTATATAATATAGGTAAAAATTAAGATTAAATAATGAAGCTCAAACTTATTTATATTTACCTTTTTTAGATTGAATTATGGTAAATTAGATGTAAATATCTTCAATATGTTTCTTCTCCATCACAAAATTTCGTGTTTCTTCGTCAGTAAGCCAGAGAGTTAAAAGACTATAAATGAATAACAAATATTTTATGTTTTTTCTTCTCCATCCCAAAGTCTTAGGTTTTATTAATCACTAAGAACCAAACATAATAGACTATAGTAGGTGTAAAAAATTAATTATATTTTATTTTTCAACTCCAACATAAAATTTTAGGTTTTTAACCACTAAAAAACAGAGACAAAAGACTATAGTCCATGACATATATTTTATATAATATAGGTAAAAATTAAGATTAAATAATGAAGCTCAAACTTATTTATATTTACCTTTTTTACATTGAATTATGGTAAATTAGATGTAAATATCTTCAATATGTTTCTTCTCCATCACAAAATTTCGTGTTTCTTCGTCAGTAAGCCAGAGAGTTAAAAGACTATAAATGAATAACAAATATTTTATGTTTTTTCTTCTCCATCCCAAAGTCTTAGGTTTTGTTAATCAATAAGAACCAAACATAATAGACTATAGTAGGTGTAAAAAATTAATTATATTTTATTTTTCAACTCCAACATAAAATTTTAGGTTTTTAACCACTAAAAAACAAAGACAAAAGACTATAGTCCATGACATATATTTTATATAATATAGGTTAAAATTAAGATTAAATAATGAAGCTCAAACTTATTTATATTTACCTTTTTTACATTGAATTATGGTAAATTAGATGTAAAAATGTTCAATATGTTTCTTCTCCATCACAAAATTTCGTGTTTCTTCGTCAGTAAGCCAGAGAGTTAAAAGACTATAAATGAATAACAAATATTTTATGTTTTTTCTTCTCCATCCCAAAGTCTTAGGTTTTATTAAACACTAAGCACCAAACATAATAGATTATAGTAGGTGTAAAAAATTAATTATATTTTGTTTTTCAACTCCATTATAAAATTTTAGGTTTTTCCCCACTAAAAAACAAAGATAAAAGACTATAGTCCATGACATATCTTTTATATAATATAGGTAAAATTTATGATTAAATAATGAAGCTCAAACTTATTTATATTTACCTTTTTCACCTTGAATTATGGTAAATTAGATGTAAATATGTTCAATATGTTTCTTCTCCATCATAAAATTTCATGTTTCTTCGTCAGAGAGTTAAAAGACAATAAATGAATGACAAATGTTTTAGGTTTTTTCTTCTCCATCCCAAACTCTTAGGTTTTTTTCATCACTAACCACCAAACATAATAGACTATAGTAGGTGTAAAAAATTAATTATATTTTATTTTTCAACTCCAACATGAAATTTTAGGTTTTTCCCCACTAAAAAACAAAGATAAAAGACCATAGTCCATGACATATCTATTATATAATTTAGGTAAAAATTAAGATTAAATAAAGAAGCTCAAACTTATTTATATTTGACTTTTTCACATTGAATCATGGTAAATTGGACGTAAATATGTTGAATATGTTTCTTCTCCATCACCAAATTTCATGTTTCTTCGTCAATAAGCCAGAGAGTTAAAAGACTATAAATGAATGACAAATATTTTAGATTTTTTCTTCACCATCTCAAAGGCTTAGGCTTTTTTCATCACTAAGCAACAAACATAATAGACTATAGTAGGTGTAAAAAATTAATTATATTTTATTTTTCAACTCCAACATAAAATTTTAGGTTTTTAACCACTAAAAAACAAAGATAAGAGACTATAGTCCATGACATATATTTTATATAATATAGGTTAAAATTAAGGTTAAATAATGAAGCTCAAACTTATTTATATTTACCTTTTTTACATTGAATTATGGTAAATTAGATGTAAAAATGTTCAATATGTTTCTTCTCCATCACAAAATTTCGTGTTTCTTCATCAGTAATCCAGAGAGTTAAAAGACCATAAATGAATGACAAATATTTTAGGTTTTGTCTTCTCCATCCCAAACTCTTAGGTTTTTTCATCACTAAGAACCAAACATAATAGACTATAGTAGGTGTAAAAAATTAATTATATTTTATTTTTCAACTCCAACATAAAATTTTAGGTTTTTCTTCACTAAAAAACAGAGACAAAAGACTATAGTCCATGACATATATTTTATATAATATAGGTAAAAATTAAGATTAAATAATGAAGCTCAAACTTATTTATATTTACCTTTTTTACATTGAATTATGGTAAATTAGATGTAAATATCTTCAATATGTTTCTTCTCCATCACAAAATTTCGTGTTTCTTCGTCAGTAAGCCAGAGAGTTAAAAGACTATAAATGAACAACAAATATTTTATGTTTTTTCTTCTCCATCCCAAAGTCTTAGGTTTTATTAATCACTAAGAACCAAACATAATAGACTATAGTAGGTGTAAAAAATTAATTATATTTTATTTTTCAACTCCAACATAAAATTTTAGGTTTTTAACCACTAAAAAACAGAGACAAAAGACTATAGTCCATGACATATATTTTATATAATATAGGTAAAAATTAAGATTAAATAATGAAGCTCAAACTTATTTATATTTACCTATTTTACATTGAATTATGGTAAATTAGATGTAAATATCTTCAATATGTTTCTTCTCCATCACAAAATTTCGTGTTTCTTCGTCAGTAAGCCAGAGAGTTAAAAGACTATAAATGAATAACAAATATTTTATGTTTTTTCTTCTCCATCCCAAAGTCTTAGGTTATATTAATCACTAAGAACCAAACATAATAGACTATAGTAGGTGTAAAAAATTAATTATATTTTATTTTCCAACTCCAACATAAAATTTTAGGTTTTTAACCACTAAAAAACAAAGACAAAAGACTATAGTCCATGACATATATTTTATATAATATAGGTTAAAATTAAGATTAAATAATGAAGCTCAAACTTATTTATATTTACCTTTTTTACATTGAATTATGGTAAATTAGATGTAAAAATGTTCAATATGTTTCTTCTCCATCACAAAATTTCGTGTTTCTTCGTCAGTAAGCCAGAGAGTTAAAAGACTATAAATGAATAACAAATATTTTATGTTTTTTCTTCTCCATCCCAAAGTCTTAGGTTTTATTAAACACTAAGCACCAAACATAATAGACTATAGTAGGTGTAAAAAATTAATTATATTTTGTTTTTCAACTCCATTATAAAATTTTAGGTTTTTCCCCACTAAAAAACAAAGATAAAAGACTATAGTCCATGACATATCTTTTATATAATATAGGTAATATTTATGATTAAATAATGAAGCTCAAACTTATTTACATTTTCCTTTTTCACCTTGAATTATGGTAAATTAGATGTAAATATGTTCAATATGTTTCTTCTCCATCACAAAATTTCATGTTTCTTCGTCAGAGAGTTAAAAGACTATAAATGAATGACAAATGTTTTAGGTTTTTTCTTCACCATCCTAAAGTCTTAGGTTTTTTTCATCATTAAGCACCAAAAATAATAGACTATAGTAGGTGTAAAAAATTAATTATATTTTATTTTTCAATTCTAACATAAAAGTTTAGGTTTTTCCCCACTAAAAAACAAAGATAAGAGACTATAGTCCATGACATATATTTTATATAATATAGGTAAAAATTAAGATTAAATAATGAATCTCAAACTTATTTAGATTTACCTTTTTCACATTGAATTATGGTAAATTAGACGTAAATATGTTCAATATGTTTCTTCTCCATCACAAAACTTCATGTTTCTTCGTCAGTAAGCCAGAGACTTAAAAGACTTTAAATGAATGACAAATATTTTAGGTTTTTTCTTCACCATCCCAAAGTCTTAGGTTTTTTTCATCACTAAGCACCAAAAATAATAGACTATAGTAGGTGTTAAAAATTAATTAAATGTTATTTTTCAACTACAACATAAAATTTTAGGTTTTTCCCACCTAAAAAACAAAGATAAAAGACTATAGTCCATGACATATGTTTTATATAATATAGGTAAAATTAAGATTAAATAATGAAACTCAAACTTATTTATATTTACCTTTTTCAACTTGAATTATGGTAAATTAGATGTAAATATGTTCAATATGTTTCTTCTCCATCCCAAAATTTCATGTTTCTTCGTTAGAGAGTTAAAAGACTATAAATGAATGACAAATATTTTAGGTTTTTTCTTCTCCATCCCAAACTCTTAGGTTTTTTTCATCACTAAGCACCAAACATAATAGACTATAGTAGGTGTAAAAAATTAATTATATTTTATTTTTCAACTCCAACATAAAATTTTAGGTTTTTCCCCACTAAAAAACAAAGATAAAAGACCATAGTCCATGACATAAATTTTATATTATATAGGTAAAAATTAAGATTAAATAATGAAGCTCAAACTTATTTATATTTACCTTTTTTACATTGAATTATGGTAAATTAGATGTAAATATGTTCAATATGTTTCTTCTGCATCACAAACTTTCGTGTTTCTTCGTCAGTAAGCCAGAGAGTTAAAAGACTATAAATGAATAACAAATATTTTATGTTTTTTCTTCTCCATCCCAAAGTCTTAGGTTTTATTAATCACTAAGCACCAAACATAATAGACTATAGTAGGTGTAAAAAATTAATTATATTTTATTTTTCAACTCCAACATAAAATTTTAGGTTTTTACCCTCTAAAAAACAAAGACAAAAGACTATAGTCCATGACATATATTTTATATAATATAGGTAAAAATTAAGATTAAATAATGAAGCTCAAACTTATTTATATTTACCTTTTTTACATTGAATTATGGTAAATTAGATGTAAATATGTTCAATATGTTTCTTCTCCATCCCAAAATTTCGTTTTTCTTCGTCAGAGAGTTAATAGACAATAAATGAATGACAAATATTTTAGGTTTTTTCTTCTCCATCCCAAACTCTTAGGTTTTTTTCATCACTAAGCACCAAACATAATAGACTATAGTAGGTGTAAAAAATTAATTATATTTTATTTTTCAACTCCAACATAAAATTTTAGGTTTTTCCCCACGAAAAACAAAGATAAAAGACCATAGTCCATGACATATATGTTATATAATATAGGTAAAAATTAAGATTAAATAATGAAGATCAAACTTATTTATATTTACCTTTTTCACATTGAATTATTGTAAATTAGACGTAAATATGTTCAATATGTTTCTTCTCCATCACCAAATTTCATGTTTCTTCGTCAGTAATCCAGAGAGTTAAAAGACAATAAATGAATGACAAATATTTTAGGTTTTTTCTTCTCCATCCCAAAGGCTTAGGCTTTTTTCATCACTAAGAACCAAACATAATAGACTATAGTAGGTGTAAAAAATTAATTATATTTTTTTTTTCAACTCCAACATAAATATTTAGGTTTTTCCCCACTAAAAAACAAAGATAAAAGACCATAGTCCATGACATATCTTTTATATAATATAGGTAAAAATTAAGATTAAATAATGAAGCTCAAACTTATTTATATTTACCTTTTTCACATTGAATTATGGTAAATTAGACGTAAATATGTTCAATATGTTTCTTCTCCATCACCAAATTTCATGTTTCTTCGTCAATAAGCCAGAGAGTTGAAAGACTATAAATGAATGACAAATATTTTAGATTTTTTCTTCACCATCTCAAAGGCTTAGGCTTTTTTCATCACTAAGCAACAAACATAATAGACTATAGTAGGTGTAAAAAATTAATTATATTTTTTTTTTCAACTCCAACATAAAATTTTAGGTTTTTACCCACTAAAAAACAAAGATAAAAGACCATAGTCCATGACATATATTTTATATAATCTAGGTAAAAATTAAGATTAAATAATGAAGCTCAAACTTATTTATATTTACCTTTTTTACATTGAATTATGGTAAATTAGATGTAAATATGTTCAATATGTTTCTTCTCCATCACAAAATTTCGTGTTTCTTCGTCAGAGAGTTAATAGACAATAAATGAATGACAAATATTTTAGGTTTTTTCTTCTCCATCCCAAACTCTTAGGTTTTTTTCATCACTAAGCACCAAACATAATAGACTATAGTAGGTGTAAAAAATTAATTATATTTTATTTTTCAACTCCAACATAAAATTTTAGGTTTTTCCCCACTAAAAAACAAAGATAAAAGACCATAGTCCATGACATATATTTTATATAATATAGGTAAAAATTAAGATTAAATAATGATGCTCAAACTTATTTATATTTACCTTTTTCACATTTAATTATGGTAAATTAGACGTAAATATGTTCAATATGTTTCTTCTCCATCACCAAATTTCATGTTTCTTCGTCAGTAATCCAGAGAGTTAAAAGACAATAAATGAATGACAAATATTTTAGGTTTTTTCTTCTCCATCCCAAAGGCTTAGGATTTTTTCATCACTAAGAACCAAACATAATAGACTATAGTAGGTGTAAAAAATTAATTATATTTTATTTTTCAACTCCAACATAAATATTTAGGTTATCCCCCACTAAAAAACAAAGATAAAAGACCATAGTCCATGACATATCTTTTATATAATATAGGTAAAAATGAAGATTAAATAATGAAGCTCAAACTTATTTATATTTACCTTTTTCACATTGAATTATGGTAAATTAGACGTAAATATGTTCAATATGTTTCTTCTCCATCACCAAATTTCATGTTTCTTGTTCAATAAGCCAGAGAGTTGAAAGACTATAAATGAATGACAAATATTTTAGATTTTTTCTTCACCATCTCAAAGGCTTAGGCTTTTTTCATCACTAAGCAACAAACATAATAGACTATAGTAGGTGTAAAAAATTAATTATATTTTATTTTTCAACTCCAACATAAAATTTTAGGTTTTTACCCACTAAAAAACAAAGAGAAAAGACTATAGTCCATGACATATATTTTATATAATATAGGTAAAAATTAAGATTAAATAATGAAGCTCAAACTTATTTATATTTACCTTTTTTACATTGAATTATGGTAAATTATATGTAAATATGTTCAATATGTTTCTTCTCCATCACAAAATTTCGTGTTTCTTCGTCAGAGAGTTAATAGACAATAAATGAATGACAAATATTTTAGGTTTTTTCTTCTCCATCCCAAACTCATAGGTTTTTTTCATCAGTAAGCACCAAACATAATAGACTATAGTAGGTGTAAAAAATTAATTATATTTTATTTTTCAACTCCAACATAAAATTTTAGGTTTTTCCCCACTAAAAAACAAAGATAAAAGACCATAGTCCATGACATATATTTTATATAATATAGGTAAAAATTAAGATTAAATAATGATGCTCAAACTTATTTATATTTACCTTTTTCACATTTAATTATGGTAAATTAGACGTAAATATGTTCAATATGTTTCTTCTCCATCACCAAATTTCATGTTTCTTCGTCAGTAATCCAGAGAGTTAAAAGACAATAAATGAATGACAAATATTTTAGGTTTTTTCTTCTCCATCCCAAAGGCTTAGGATTTTTTCATCACTAAGAACCAAACATAATAGACTATAGTAGGTGTAAAAAATTAATTATATTTTATTTTTCAACTCCAACATAAATATTTAGGTTTTTCCCCACTAAAAAACAAAGATAAAAGACCATAGTCCATGACATATCTTTTATATAATATAGGTAAAAATTAAGATTAAATAATGAAGCTCAAACTTATTTATATTTACCTTTTTCACATTGAATTATGGTAAATTAGACGTAAATATGTTCAATATGTTTCTTCTCCATCACCAAATTTCACGTTTCTTCGTCAATAAGCCAGAGAGTTGAAAGACTATAAATGAATGACAAATATTTTAGATTTTTTCTTCACCATCTCAAAGGCTTAGGCTTTTTTCATCACTAAGCAACAAACATAATAGACTATAGTAGGTGTAAAAAATTAATTATATTTTATTTTTCAACTCCAACATAAAATTTTAGGTTTTTACCCACTAAAAAACAAAGAGAAAAGACTATAGTCCATGACATATATTTTATATAATATAGGTAAAAATTAAGATTAAATAATGAAGCTCAAACTTATTTATATTTACCTTTTTTACATTGAATTATGGTAAATTAGATGTAAATATGTTCAATATGTTTCTTCTCCATCACAAAATTTCGTGTTTCTTCGTCAGAGAGTTAATAGACAATAAATGAATGACAAATATTTTAGGTTTTTTCTTCTCCATCCCAAACTCTTAGGTTTTTTTCATCACTAAGCACCAAACATAATAGACTATAGTAGGTGTAAAAAATTAATTATATTTTATTTTTCAACTCCAACATAAAATTTTAGGTTTTTCCCCACTAAAAAACAAAGATAAAAGACCATAGTCCATAACATATATTTTATATAATATAGGTAAAAATTAAGATTAAATAATGATGCTCAAACTTATTTATATTTACCTTTTTCACATTTAATTATGGTAAATTAGACGTAAATATGTTCAATATGTTTCTTCTCCATCACCAAATTTCATGTTTCTTCGTCAGTAATCCAGAGAGTTAAAAGACAATAAATGAATGACAAATATTTTAGGTTTTTTCTTCTCCATCCCAAAGGCGTAGGATTTTTTCATCACTAAGAACCAAACATAATAGACTATAGTAGGTGTAAAAAATTAATTATATTTTATTTTTCAACTCCAACATAAATATTTAGGTTTTTCCCCACTAAAAAACAAAGATAAAAGACCATAGTCCATGACATATCTTTTATATAATATAGGTAAAAATTAAGATTAAATAATGAAGCTCAAACTTATTTATATTTACCTTTTTCACATTGAATTATGGTAAATTAGACGTAAATATGTTCAATATGTTTCTTCTCCATCACCAAATTTCATGTTTCTTCGTCAATAAGCCAGAGAGTTGAAAGACTATAAATGAATGACAAATATTTTAGATTTTTTCTTCACCATCTCAAAGGCTTAGGCTTTTTTCATCACTAAGCAACAAACATAATAGACTATAGTAGGTGTAAAAAATTAATTATATTTTTTTTTTCAACTCCAACATAAAATTTTAGGTTTTTACCCACTAAAAAACAAAGAGAAAAGACTATAGTCCATGACATATATTTTATATAATCTAGGTAAAAATTAAGATTAAATAATGAAGCTCAAACTTATTTATATTTACCTTTTTTACATTGAATTATGGTAAATTAGATGTAAATATGTTCAATATGTTTCTTCTCCATCACAAAATTTCGTGTTTCTTCGTCAGAGAGTTAATAGACAATAAATGAATGACAAATATTTTAGGTTTTTTCTTCTCCATCCCAAACTCTTAGGTTTTTTTCATCACTAAGCACCAAACATAATAGACTATAGTAGGTGTAAAAAATTAATTATATTTTATTTTTCAACTCCAACATAAAATTTTAGGTTTTTCCCCACTAAAAAACAAAGATAAAAGACCATAGTCCATGACATATATTTTATATAATATAGGTAAAAATTAAGATTAAATAATGATGCTCAAACTTATTTATATTTACCTTTTTCACATTTAATTATGGTAAATTAGACGTAAATATGTTCAATATGTTTCTTCTCCATCACCACATTTCATGTTTCTTCGTCAGTAATCCAGAGAGTTAAAAGACAATAAATGAATGACAAATATTTTAGGTTTTTTCTTCTCCATCCCAAAGGCTTAGGATTTTTTCATCACTAAGAACCAAACATAATAGACTATAGTAGGTGTAAAAAATTAATTATATTTTATTTTTCAACTCCAACATAAATATTTAGGTTATCCCCCACTAAAAAACAAAGATAAAAGACCATAGTCCATGACATATCTTTTATATAATATAGGTAAAAATGAAGATTAAATAATGAAGCTCAAACTTATTTATATTTACCTTTTTCACATTGAATTATGGTAAATTAGACGTAAATATGTGCAATATGTTTCTTCTCCATCACCAAATTTCATGTTTCTTGTTCAATAAGCCAGAGAGTTGAAAGACTATAAATGAATGACAAATATTTTAGATTTTTTCTTCACCATCTCAAAGGCTTAGGCTTTTTTCATCACTAAGCAACAAACATAATAGACTATAGTAGGTGTAAAAAATTAATTATATTTTATTTTTCAACTCCAACATAAAATTTTAGGTTTTTACCCACTAAAAAACAAAGAGAAAAGACTATAGTCCATGACATATATTTTATATAATATAGGTAAAAATTAAGATTAAATAATGAAGATCAAACTTATTTATATTTACCTTTTTTACATTGAATTATGGTAAATTATATGTAAATATGTTCAATATGTTTCTTCTCCATCACAAAATTTCGTGTTTCTTCGTCAGAGAGTTAATAGACAATAAATGAATGACAAATATTTTAGGTTTTTTCTTCTCCATCCCAAACTCATAGGTTTTTTTCATCAGTAAGCACCAAACATAATAGACTATAGTAGGTGTAAAAAATTAATTATATTTTATTTTTCAACTCCAACATAAAATTTTAGGTTTTTCCCCACTAAAAAACAAAGATAAAAGACCATAGTCCATGACATATATTTTATATAATATAGGTAAAAATTAAGATTAAATAATGATGCTCAAACTTATTTATATTTACCTTTTTCACATTTAATTATGGTAAATTAGACGTAAATATGTTCAATATGTTTCTTCTCCATCACCAAATTTCATGTTTCTTCGTCAGTAATCCAGAGAGTAAAAAGACAATAAATGAATGACAAATATTTTAGGTTTTTTCTTCTCCATCCCAAAGGCTTAGGATTTTTTAATCACTAAGAACCAAACATAATAGACTATAGTAGGTGTAAAAAATTAATTATATTTTATTTTTCAACTCCAACATAAATATTTAGGTTTTTCCCCACTAAAAAACAAAGATAAAAGACCATAGTCCATGACATATCTTTTATATAATATAGGTAAAATCTAAGATTAAATAATGAAGCTCAAACTTATTTATATTTACCTTTTTCACATTGAATTATGGTAAATTAGACGTAAATATGTTCAATATGTTTCTTCTCCATCACCAAATTTCACGTTTCTTCGTCAATAAGCCAGAGAGTTGAAAGACTATAAATGAATGACAAATATTTTAGATTTTTTCTTCACCATCTCAAAGGCTTAGGCTTTTTTCATCACTAAGCAACAAACATAATAGACTATAGTAGGTGTAAAAAATTAATTATATTTTATTTTTCAACTCCAACATAAAATTTTAGGTTTTTACCCACTAAAAAACAAAGAGAAAAGACTATAGTCCATGACATATATTTTATATAATATAGGTAAAAATTAAGATTAAATAATGAAGCTCAAACTTATTTATATTTACCTTTTTTACATTGAATTATGGTAAATTAGATGTAAATATGTTCAATATGTTTCTTCTCCATCACAAAATTTCGTGTTTCTTCGTCAGAGAGTTAATAGACAATAAATGAATGACAAATATTTTAGGTTTTTTCTTCTCCATCCCAAACTCTTAGGTTTTTTTCATCACTAAGCACCAAACATAATAGACTATAGTAGGTGTAAAAAATTAATTATATTTTATTTTTCAACTCCAACATAAAATTTTAGGTTTTGCCCCACTAAAAAACAAAGATAAAAGACCATAGTCCATGACATATATTTTATATAATATAGGTAAAAATTAAGATTAAATAATGATGCTCAAACTTATTTATATTTACCTTTTTCACATTTAATTATGGTAAATTAGACGTAAATATGTTCAATATGTTTCTTCTCCATCACCAAATTTCATGTTTCTTCGTCAGTAATCCAGAGAGTTAAAAGACAATAAATGAATGACAAATATTTTAGGTTTTTTCTTCTCCATCCCAAAGGCTTAGGATTTTTTCATCACTAAGAACCAAACATAATAGACTATAGTAGGTGTAAAAAATTAATTATATTTTATTTTTCAACTCCAACATAAATATTTAGGTTTTTCCCCATTAAAAAACAAAGATAAAAGACCATAGTCCATGACATATCTTTTATATAATATAGGTAAAAATTAAGATTAAATAATGAAGCTCAAACTTATTTATATTTACCTTTTTTAACATTGAATTATGGTAAATTAGACGTAAATATGTTCAATATGTTTCTTCTCCATCACCAAATTTCATGTTTCTTCGTCAATAAGCCAGAGATTTGAAAGACTATAAATGAATGACAAATATTTTAGATTTTTTCTTCACCATCTCAAAGGCTTAGGCTTTTTTCATCACTAAGCAACAAACATAATAGACTATAGTAGGTGTAAAAAATTAATTATATTTTATTTTTCAACTCCAACATAAAATTTTAGGTTTTTACCCACTAAAAAACAAAGAGAAAAGACTATAGTCCATGACATATATTTTATATAATATAGGTAAAAATTAAGATTAAATAATGAAGCTCAAACTTATTTATATTTACCTTTTTTACATTGAATTATGGTAAATTAGATGTTAATATGTTCAATATGTTTCTTCTCCATCACTAAATTTCGTGTTTCTTCGTCAGTAAGCCAAAGAGTTAAAAGACTATAAATGAATAACAAATATTTTATGTTTTTTCTTCTCCATCCCAAAGTCTTAGGTTTTATTAATCACTAAGCACCAAACATAATAGACTATAGTAGGTGTAAAAAATTAATTATATTTTATTTTTCAACTCAAACATAAAATTTTAGGTTTTTACCCTCTAAAAAACAAAGACAAAAGACTATAGTCCATGACATATATTTTGTACAATATAGGTAAAAATTAAGATTAAATAATGAAGCTCAAACTTATTTATATTTACCTTTTTTACATTGAATTATGGTAAATTAGATGTAAATATGTTCAATATGTTTCTTCTCCATCCTAAAATTTCGTGTTTCTTTGTCAGAGAGTTAAAAGACAATAAATGAATGACAAATATTTTAGGTTTTTTCTTCTCCATCCCAAAGGCTTAGGCTTTTTTCATCTCTAAGCAACAAACATAATAGACTATAGTAGGTGTAAAAAATTAATTATATTTTATTTTTCAACTCCAACATAAAATTTCAGGTTTTTAACCACTAAAAAACAAAGACAAAAGACTATAGTCCATGACATATATTTTATATAATATATGTTAAAATTAAGATTAAATAATGAAGCTCAAACTTATTTATATTTACCTTTTTTACATTGAATTATGGTTTATAAGATGTAAATCAGTTCAATATGTTTCTTCTCCATCACCAAATTTCATGTTTCTTCGCTAGTAATCCAGAGAGTTAAAAGACAATAAATGAATGACAAATATTTTAGGTTTTTTCTTCTCCATCCCAAACTCATAGGTTTTTTTCATCACTAAGAACCAAACATAATAGACTATAGTAGGTGTAAAAAATTAATTATATTTTATTTTTCAACTCCAACATAAAATTTTAGGTTTTTCCCCACTAAAAAACAGAGATAAAAGACCATAGTCCATGACATATATTTTATATAATATAGGTAAAAATTAAGATTAAATAATGAAGCTCAAACTTATTTATATTTACCTTTTTAACATTGAATTATGGTAAATTAGACGTAAATATGTTCAATATGTTTCTTCTTCATCACCAAATTTCATGTTTCTTCGTCAGTAATCCAGAGAGTCAAAAGACAATAAATGAATGACAAATATTTTAGGTTTTTTCTTCTCCATCCCAAAGGCTTAGGCTTTTTTCATCACTAAGCAACAAACATAATAGACTATAGTGGGTGTAAAAAATTAATTATATTTTATTTTTCAACTCCAACATAAAATTTCTGGTTTTTAACCACTAAAAAACAAAGACAAAAGACTATAGTCCATGACATATATTTTATATAATATAGGTTAAAATTAAGATTAAATAATGAAGCTCAAACTTATTTATATTTACCTTTTTTACATTGAATTATGGTAAATTAGATGTAAAAATGTTCAATATGTTTCTTCTCCATCACAAAATTTCGTGTTTCTTCGTCCGTAAGCCAGAGAGTTAAAAGACATTAAATGAATAACAAATATTTTATGTTTTTTCTTCTCCATCCCAAAGTCTTAGGTTTTATTAATCACTAAGCACCAAACATAATAGACTATAGTAGGTGTAAAAAATTAATTATATTTTATTTTTCAACTCCAACATAAAATTTTAGGTTTTGCCCCACTAAAAAACAAAGATAAAAGACCATAGTCCATGACATATATTTTATATAATATAGGTAAAAATTAAGATTAAATAATGATGCTCAAACTTATTTATATTTACCTTTTTCACATTTAATTATGGTAAATTAGACGTAAATATGTTCAATATGTTTCTTCTCCATCACCAAATTTCATGTTTCTTCGTCAGTAATCCAGAGAGTTAAAAGACAATAAATGAATGACAAATATTTTAGGTTTTTTCTTCTCCATCCCAAAGGCTTAGGATTTTTTCATCACTAAGAACCAAACATAATAGACTATAGTAGGTGTAAAAAATTAATTATATTTTATTTTTCAACTCCAACATAAATATTTAGGTTTTTCCCCATTAAAAAACAAAGATAAAAGACCATAGTCCATGACATATCTTTTATATAATATAGGTAAAAATTAAGATTAAATAATGAAGCTCAAACTTATTTATATTTACCTTTTTTAACATTGAATTATGGTAAATTAGACGTAAATATGTTCAATATGTTTCTTCTCCATCACCAAATTTCATGTTTCTTCGTCAATAAGCCAGAGATTTGAAAGACTATAAATGAATGACAAATATTTTAGATTTTTTCTTCACCATCTCAAAGGCTTAGGCTTTTTTCATCACTAAGCAACAAACATAATAGACTATAGTAGGTGTAAAAAATTAATTATATTTTATTTTTCAACTCCAACATAAAATTTTAGGTTTTTACCCACTAAAAAACAAAGAGAAAAGACTATAGTCCATGACATATATTTTATATAATATAGGTAAAAATTAAGATTAAATAATGAAGCTCAAACTTATTTATATTTACCTTTTTTACATTGAATTATGGTAAATTAGATGTTAATATGTTCAATATGTTTCTTCTCCATCACTAAATTTCGTGTTTCTTCGTCAGTAAGCCAAAGAGTTAAAAGACTATAAATGAATAACAAATATTTTATGTTTTTTCTTCTCCATCCCAAAGTCTTAGGTTTTATTAATCACTAAGCACCAAACATAATAGACTATAGTAGGTGTAAAAAATTAATTATATTTTATTTTTCAACTCAAACATAAAATTTTAGGTTTTTACCCTCTAAAAAACAAAGACAAAAGACTATAGTCCATGACATATATTTTGTACAATATAGGTAAAAATTAAGATTAAATAATGAAGCTCAAACTTATTTATATTTACCTTTTTTACATTGAATTATGGTAAATTAGATGTAAATATGTTCAATATGTTTCTTCTCCATCCTAAAATTTCGTGTTTCTTTGTCAGAGAGTTAAAAGACAATAAATGAATGACAAATATTTTAGGTTTTTTCTTCTCCATCCCAAAGGCTTAGGCTTTTTTCATCTCTAAGCAACAAACATAATAGACTATAGTAGGTGTAAAAAATTAATTATATTTTATTTTTCAACTCCAACATAAAATTTCAGGTTTTTAACCACTAAAAAACAAAGACAAAAGACTATAGTCCATGACATATATTTTATATAATATATGTTAAAATTAAGATTAAATAATGAAGCTCAAACTTATTTATATTTACCTTTTTTACATTGAATTATGGTTTATAAGATGTAAATCAGTTCAATATGTTTCTTCTCCATCACCAAATTTCATGTTTCTTCGCTAGTAATCCAGAGAGTTAAAAGACAATAAATGAATGACAAATATTTTAGGTTTTTTCTTCTCCATCCCAAACTCATAGGTTTTTTTCATCACTAAGAACCAAACATAATAGACTATAGTAGGTGTAAAAAATTAATTATATTTTATTTTTCAACTCCAACATAAAATTTTAGGTTTTTCCCCACTAAAAAACAGAGATAAAAGACCATAGTCCATGACATATATTTTATATAATATAGGTAAAAATTAAGATTAAATAATGAAGCTCAAACTTATTTATATTTACCTTTTTAACATTGAATTATGGTAAATTAGACGTAAATATGTTCAATATGTTTCTTCTTCATCACCAAATTTCATGTTTCTTCGTCAGTAATCCAGAGAGTCAAAAGACAATAAATGAATGACAAATATTTTAGGTTTTTTCTTCTCCATCCCAAAGGCTTAGGCTTTTTTCATCACTAAGCAACAAACATAATAGACTATAGTGGGTGTAAAAAATTAATTATATTTTATTTTTCAACTCCAACATAAAATTTCTGGTTTTTAACCACTAAAAAACAAAGACAAAAGACTATAGTCCATGACATATATTTTATATAATATAGGTTAAAATTAAGATTAAATAATGAAGCTCAAACTTATTTATATTTACCTTTTTTACATTGAATTATGGTAAATTAGATGTAAAAATGTTCAATATGTTTCTTCTCCATCACAAAATTTCGTGTTTCTTCGTCCGTAAGCCAGAGAGTTAAAAGACATTAAATGAATAACAAATATTTTATGTTTTTTCTTCTCCATCCCAAAGTCTTAGGTTTTATTAATCACTAAGCACCAAACATAATAGACTATAGTAGGTGTAAAAAATTAATTATATTTTATTTTTCAACTCCAACATAAAATTTTAGGTTTTTCCCAACTAAAAAACAAAGATAAAAGACTATAGTCCATGACATATATTTTATATAATATAGGTAAAAATTAAGAATAAATAATGAAGCTCAAACTTATTTATATTTACCTTTTTTACATTGAATTATGGTAAATTAGATATAAATATGTTCAATATGTTTCTTCTCCATCACAAAATTTCGTGTTTCTTCGTCCGTAAGCCAGAGACTTAAAAGACTTTAAATGAATGACAAATATTTTAGGTTTTTTCTTCACCATCCCAAAGTCTTAGGTTTTATTAATCACTAAGCACCAAACATAATAGACTATAGTAGGTGTAAAAAATTAATTATATTTTATTTTTCAACTACAACATAAAATTTTAGGTTTTTCCCCACTAAAAAACAAAGATAAAAGACTATAGTCCATGACATATATTTTATATAATATAGGTAAAAATTAAGATTAAATAATGAAGCTCAAACTTATTTATATTTACCTTTTTCACATTTAATTATGGTTTATAAGATGTAAATCAGTTCAATATGTTTCTTCTCCATCACCAAATTTCATGTTTCTTCGCTAGTAATCCAGAGAGTTAAAAGACAATAAATGAATGACAAATATTTTAGGTTTTTTCTTCTCCATCCCAAACTCATAGGTTTTTTTCATCACTAAGAACCAAACATAATAGACTATAGTAGGTGTAAAAAATTAATTATATTTTATTTTTCAACTCCAACATAAAATTTTAGGTTTTTCCCCACTAAAAAACAGAGATAAAAGACCATAGTCCATGACATATATTTTATATAATATAGGTAAAAATTAAGATTAAATAATGAAGCTCAAACTTATTTATATTTACCTTTTTAACATTGAATTATGGTAAATTAGACGTAAATATGTTCAATATGTTTCTTCTTCATCACCAAATTTCATGTTTCTTCGTCAGTAATCCAGAGAGTCAAAAGACAATAAATGAATGACAAATATTTTAGGTTTTTTCTTCTCCATCCCAAAGGCTTAGGCTTTTTTCATCACTAAGAAACAAACATAATAGACTATAGTGGGTGTAAAAAATTAATTATATTTTATTTTTCAACTCCAACATAAAATTTCTGGTTTTTAACCACTAAAAAACAAAGACAAAAGACTATAGTCCATGACATATATTTTATATAATATAGGTTAAAATTAAGATTAAATAATGAAGCTCAAACTTATTTATATTTACCTTTTTTACATTGAATTATGGTAAATTAGATGTAAAAATGTTCAATATGTTTCTTCTCCATCACAAAATTTCGTGTTTCTTCGTCCGTAAGCCAGAGAGTTAAAAGACATTAAATGAATAACAAATATTTTATGTTTTTTCTTCTCCATCCCAAAGTCTTAGGTTTTATTAATCACTAAGCACCAAACATAATAGACTATAGTAGGTGTAAAAAATTAATTATATTTTATTTTTCAACTCCAACATAAAATTTTAGGTTTTTCCCAACTAAAAAACAAAGATAAAAGACTATAGTCCATGACATATATTTTATATAATATAGGTAAAAATTAAGAATAAATAATGAAGCTCAAACTTATTTATATTTACCTTTTTTACATTGAATTATGGTAAATTAGATATAAATATGTTCAATATGTTTCTTCTCCATCACAAAATTTCGTGTTTCTTCGTCCGTAAGCCAGAGACTTAAAAGACTTTAAATGAATGACAAATATTTTAGGTTTTTTCTTCACCATCCCAAAGTCTTAGGTTTCATTAATCACTAAGCACCAAACATAATAGACTATAGTAGGTGTAAAAAATTAATTATATTTTATTTTTCAACTACAACATAAAATTTTAGGTTTTTCCCCACTAAAAAACAAAGATAAAAGACTATAGTCCATGACATATATTTTATATAATATAGGTAAAAATTAAGATTAAATAATGAAGCTCAAACTTATTTATATTTACCTTTTTCACATTTAATTATGGTTTATAAGATGTAAATCAGTTCAATATGTTTCTTCTCCATCACCAAATTTCATGTTTCTTCGCTAGTAATCCAGAGAGTTAAAAGACAATAAATGAATGACAAATATTTTAGGTTTTTTCTTCTCCATCCCAAACTCATAGGTTTTTTTCATCACTAAGAACCAAACATAATAGACTATAGTAGGTGTAAAAAATTAATTATATTTTATTTTTCAACTCCAACATAAAATTTTAGGTTTTTCCCCACTAAAAAACAGAGATAAAAGACCATAGTCCATGACATATATTTTATATAATATAGGTAAAAATTAAGATTAAATAATGAAGCTCAAACTTATTTATATTTACCTTTTTAACATTGAATTATGGTAAATTAGACGTAAATATGTTCAATATGTTTCTTCTTCATCACCAAATTTCATGTTTCTTCGTCAGTAATCCAGAGAGTCAAAAGACAATAAATGAATGACAAATATTTTAGGTTTTTTCTTCTCCATCCCAAAGGCTTAGGCTTTTTTCATCACTAAGCAACAAACATAATAGACTATAGTGGGTGTAAAAAATTAATTATATTTTATTTTTCAACTCCAACATAAAATTTCTGGTTTTTAACCACTAAAAAACAAAGACAAAAGACTATAGTCCATGACATATATTTTATATAATATAGGTTAAAATTAAGATTAAATAATGAAGCTCAAACTTATTTATATTTACCTTTTTTACATTGAATTATGGTAAATTAGATGTAAAAATGTTCAATATGTTTCTTCTCCATCACAAAATTTCGTGTTTCTTCGTCCGTAAGCCAGAGAGTTAAAAGACATTAAATGAATAACAAATATTTTATGTTTTTTCTTCTCCATCCCAAAGTCTTAGGTTTTATTAATCACTAAGCACCAAACATAATAGACTATAGTAGGTGTAAAAAATTAATTATATTTTATTTTTCAACTCCAACATAAAATTTTAGGTTTTTCCCAACTAAAAAACAAAGATAAAAGACTATAGTCCATGACATATATTTTATATAATATAGGTAAAAATTAAGATTAAATAATGAAGCTCAAACTTATTTATATTTACCTTTTTTACATTGAATTATGGTAAATTAGATATAAATATGTTCAATATGTTTCTTCTCCATCACAAAATTTCGTGTTTCTTCGTCAGTAAGCCAGAGAGTTAAAAGACTATAAATGAATAACAAATATTTTATGTTTTTTCTTCTCCATCCCAAAGTCTTAGGTTTTATTAATCACTAAGCACCAAACATAATAGACTATAGTAGGTGTAAAAAATTAATTATATTTTATTTTTCAACTACAACATAAAATTTTAGGTTTTTCCCCACTAAAAAACAAAGATAAAAGACTATAGACCATGACATATGTTTTATATAATATAGGTAAAATTAAGATTAAATAATGAAACTCAACCTTATTTATATTTACCTTTTTCAACTTGAATTATGGTAAATTAGATGTAAATATGTTCAATATGTTTCTTCTCCATCCCCAAATTTCATGTTTCTTCGTCAGAGAGTTAAAAGACAATAAATGAATGACAAATATTTTAGGTTTTTTCTTCTCCATCCTAAACTCTTAGGTTTTTTTCATCACTAAGCACCAAATATAATAGACTATAGTAGGTGTAAAAAATTAATTATATTTTATTTTTCAACTCCAACATAAAATTTTAGGTTTTTCCCCACTAAAAAACAAAGATAAAAGACCATAGTCCATGACATATCTTTTATATAATATAGGTAAAAATTAAGATTAAATAATGAAGCTCAAACTTATTTATATTTACCTTTATCACATTCAATTATGGTAAATTAGACGTAAATATGTTCAATATGTTTCTTATCCATCACCAAATTTCATGTTTCTTCGTCAATAAGCCAGAGAGTTGAAAGACTATAAATGAATGACAAATATTTTAGAGTTTTTCTTCACCATCTCAAAGGCTTAGGCTTTTTTCATCACTAAGCAACAAACATAATAGACTATAGTAGGTGTAAAAAATTAATTATATTTTATTTTTCAACTCCAACATAAAATTTTAGGTTTTTACCCACTAAAAAACAAAGAGAAAGACTATAGTCCATGACATATATTTTATATAATATAGGTAAAAATTAAGATTAAATAATGAAGCTCAAACTTATTTATATTTACATTTTTTACATTGAATTATGGTAAATTAGATATAAATATGTTCAATATGTTTCTTCTCCATCACAAAATTTTGTGTTTCTTCGTCAGTAAGCCAGAGAGTTAAAAGACTATAAATGAATAACAAATATTTTATGTTTTTTCTTCTCCATCCCAAAGTATTAGGTTTTATTAATCACTAAGCACCAAACATAATAGACTATAGTAGGTGTAAAAAATTAATTATATTTTATTTTTCAACTCCAACATAAAATTTTAGGTTTTTACCCACTAAAAAACAAAGACAAAAGACTATAGTCCATGACATATATTTTATATAATATAGGTAAAAATTAAGATTAAATAATGAAGCTCAAACTTATTTATATTTACCTTTTTTACATTGAATTATGGTAAATTAGATGTAAATATGTTCAATATGTTTCATCTCCATCACAAAATTTCGTGTTTCTTCGTCAGTAAGCCAGAGAGTTAAAAGACTATAAATGAATAACAAATATTTTATGTTTTTTCTTCTCCATCCCAAAGTCTTAGGTTTTATTAATCACTAAGAACCAAACATAATAGACTATAGTAGGTGTAAAAAATTAATTATATTTTATTTTTCAACTCCAACATAAAATTTTAGGTTTTTACCCACTAAAAAACAAAGACAAAAGACTATAGTCCATGACATATATTTTATATAATATAGGTAAAAATTAAGATTAAATAATGAAGCTCGAACTTATTTATATTTACCTTTTTGACATTGAATTATGGTAAATTATATGTAAATATGTTCAATATATTTCTTCTCCATCCCAAAATTTCGTGTTTCTTCGTCAGAGAGTTAAAAGACAATAAATGAATGACAAATATTTTAGGTTTTTTCTTCTCCATCCCAAACTCTTAGGTTTTATTAATCAGTAAGCACCAAACATAATAGACTATAGTAGGTGTAAAAAATTAATTATATTTTATTTATCAACTCCAACATAAAATTTTAGGTTTTTACCCACAAAAAAACAAAGACAAAAGACTATAGTGCATGACATATATTTTATATAATATAGGTAAAAATTAAGATTAAATAATGAAGCTCGAACTTATTTATATTTACCTTTTTTACATTGAATTATGGTAAATTAGATGTAAATATGTTCAATATATTTCTTCTCCATCCCAAAATTTCGTATTTCTTCGTCAGAGAGTTAAAAGACAATAAATGAATGACAAATATTTTAGGTTTTTTCTTCTCCATCCCAAACTCTTAGGTTTTTTTCATCACTAACAACCAAACATAATAGACTATAGTAGGTGTAAAAAATTAATTATATTTTATTTTTCAACTCCAACATAAAATTTTAGGTTTTTCCCCACTAAAAAACAAAGATAAAAGACCATAGTCCATGACATATCTTTTATATAATATAGGTAAAAATTAAGATTAAATAATGAAGCTCAAACTTATTTATATTTACCTTTTTCACATTCAATTATGGTAAATTAGACGTAAATATGTTCAATATTTTTCTTATCCATCACCAAATTTCATGTTTCTTCGTCAATAAGCCAGAGAGTTGAAAGACTATAAATGAATGACAAATATTTTAGATTTTTTCTTCACCATCTCAAAGGCTTAAGCTTTTTTCATCACTAAGCAACAAACATAATAGACTATAGTAGGTGTAAAAAATTAATTATATTTTATTTTTCAACTCCAACATATAATTTTAGGTTTTTACCCACTAAAAAACAAAGACAAAAGACTATAGTCCATGACATATATTTTATATAATATAGGTAAAAATTAAGATTAAATAATGAAGCTCAATTTTATTTATATTTACTTTTATTACATTGAATTATGGTAAATTAGATGTAAATATGTTCAATATGTTTCTTCTCCATCACAAAATTTCGTGTTTCTTCGTCAGTAAGCCAGAGAGTTAAAAGACTATAAATGAATAACAAATATTTTATGTTTTTTCTTCTCCATCCCAAAGTCTTAGGTTTTATTAATCACTAAGCACCAAACATAATAGACTATAGTAGGTGTAAAAAATTAATTATATTTTATTTTTCAACTCCAACATAAAATTTTAGGTTTTTACCCACTAAAAAACAAAGATAAAAGACTATGGTCCATGACATATATTTTATATAATATAGGTAAAAATTAAGATTAAATAATGAAGCTAGAACTTATTTATATTTACCTTTTTTACATTGAATTATGGTAAATTAGATGTAAATATGTTCAATATATTTCTTCTCCATCCCAAAATTTCGTATTTCTTCGTCAGAGAGTTAAAAGACAATAAATGAATGACAAATATTTTAGGTTTTTTCTTCTCCATCCCAAACTCTTAGGTTTTTTTCATCACTAACAACCAAACATAATAGACTATAGTAGGTGTAAAAAATTAATTATATTTTATTTTTCAACTCCAACATAAAAGTTTAGGTTTTTCCCCACTAAAAAACAAAGATAAAAGACCATAGTCCATGACATATCTTTTATATAATATAGGTAAAAATTAAGATTAAATAATGAAGCTCAAACTTATTTATATTTACCTTTTTCACATTCAATTATGGTAAATTAGACGTAAATATGTTCAATATTTTTCTTATCCATCACCAAATTTCATGTTTCTTCGTCAATAAGCCAGAGAGTTGAAAGACTATAAATGAATGACAAATATTTTAGATTTTTTCTTCACCATCTCAAAGGCTTAAGCTTTTTTCATCACTAAGCAACAAACATAATAGACTATAGTAGGTGTAAAAAATTAATTATATTTTATTTTTCAACTCCAACATATAATTTTAGGTTTTTACCCACTAAAAAACAAAGACAAAAGACTATAGTCCATGACATATATTTTATATAATATAGGTAAAAATTAAGATTAAATAATGAAGCTCAATTTTATTTATATTTACTTTTATTACATTGAATTATGGTAAATTAGATGTAAATATGTTCAATATGTTTCTTCTCCATCACAAAATTTCGTGTTTCTTCGTCAGTAAGCCAGAGAGTTAAAAGACTATAAATGAATAACAAATATTTTATGTTTTTTCTTCTCCATCCCAAAGTCTTAGGTTTTATTAATCACTAAGCACCAAACATAATAGACTATAGTAGGTGTAAAAAATTAATTATATTTTATTTTTCAACTCCAACATAAAATTTTAGGTTTTTACCCACTAAAAAACAAAGATAAAAGACTATGGTCCATGACATATATTTTATATAATATAGGTAAAAATTAAGATTAAATAATGAAGCTAGAACTTATTTATATTTACCTTTTTTACATTGAATTATGGTAAATTAGATGTAAATATGTTCAATATATTTCTTCTCCATCCCAAAATTTCGTGTCTCTTCGTCAGAGAGTTAAAAGACAATAAATGAATGACAAATATTTTAGGTTTTTTCTTCTCCATCCCAAAATCTTAGGTTTTTTTCATCACTAAGAACCAAACATAATAGACTATAGTAGGTGTAAAAAATTAATTATATTTTATTTTTCAACTCCAACATAAAAGTTTAGGTTTTTCCCCACTAAAAAACAAAGATAAAAGACCATAGTCCATGACATATCTTTTATATAATATAGGTAAAAATTAAGATTAAATAATGAAGCTCGAACTTATTTATATTTACCTTTCTTACATTGAATTATGGTAAATTAGATGTAAATATGTTCAATATATTTCTTCTCCATCCCAAAATTTCGTGTTTCTTCGTCAGAGAGTTAAAAGACAATAAATGAATGACAAATATTTTAGGTTTTTTCTTCTCCATCCCAAACTCTTAGGTTTTATTAATCACTAAGCAACAAACATAATAGACTATAGTAGGTGTAAAAAATTAATTATATTTTATTTTTCAACTCCAACATAAAATTTTAGGTTTTTACCCACTAAAAAACAAAGACAAAAGACTATAGTGCATGACATATATTTTATATAAATTAGGTAAAAATTAAGATTAAATAATGAAGCTCGAACTTATTTATATTTACCTTTTTTACATTGAATTATGGTAAATTAGATGTAAATATGTTCAATATATTTCTTCTCCATCCCAAAATTTCGTGTTTCTTCGTCAGAGAGTTAAAAGACAATAAATGAATGACAAATATTTTAGGTTTTTTCTTCTCCATCCCAAACTCTTAGGTTTTTTTCATCACTAACAACCAAACATAATAGACTATAGTAGGTGTAAAAAATTAATTATATTTTATTTTTCAACTCCAACATAAAATTTTAGGTTTTTCCCCACTAAAAAACAAAGATAAAAGACCATAGTCCATGACATATCTTTTATATAATATAGGTAAAAATTAAGATTAAATAATGAAGCTCAAACTTATTTATATTTACCTTTTTCACATTCAATTATGGTAAATTAGATGTAAGTATGTTCAATATTTTTCTTATCCATCACCAAATTTCATGTTTCTTCGTCAATAAGCCAGAGAGTTGAAAGACTATAAATGAATGACAAATATTTTAGATTTTTTCTTCACCATCTCAAAGGCTTAGGCTTTTTTCATCACTAAGCAACAAACATAATAGACTATAGTAGGTGTAAAAAATTAATTATATTTTATTTTTCAACTCCAACATATAATTTTAGGTTTTTACCCACTAAAAAACAAAGACAAAAGACTATAGTCCATGACATATATTTTATATAATATAGGTAAAAATTAAGATTAAATAATGAAGCTCAAACTTATTTATATTTACTTTTATTACATTGAATTATGGTAAATTAGATGTAAATATGTTCAATATGTTTCTTCTCCATCACAAAATTTCGTGTTTCTTCGTCAGTAAGCCAGAGAGTTAAAAGACTATAAATGAATAACAAATATTTTATGTTTTTTCTTCTCCATCCCAAAGTCTTAGGTTTTATTAATCACTAAGCACCAAACATAATAGACTATAGTAGGTGTAAAAAATTAATTATATTTTATTTTTCAACTCCAACATAAAATTTTAGGTTTTTACCCACTAAAAAACAAAGACAAAAAACTATAGTCCATGACATATATTTTATATAATATAGGTAAAAATTAAGATTAAATAATGAAGCTAGAACTTATTTATATTTACCTTTTTTACATTGAATTATGGTAAATTAGATGTAAATATGTTCAATATATTTCTTCTCCATCCCAAAATTTCGTGTTTCTTCGTCAGAGAGTTAAAAGACAATAAATGAATGACAAATATTTTAGGTTTTTTCTTCTCCATCCCAAACTCTTAGGTTTTATTAATCACTAAGCACCAAACATAATAGACTATAGTAGGTGTAAAAAATTAATTATATTTTATTTTTCAACTCCAACATAAAATTTTAGGTTTTTACCCACTAAAAAACAAAGACAAAAGACTATAGTGCATGACATATATTTTATTTAATATAGGTAAAAATTAAGATTAAATAATGAAGCTCGAACTTATTTATATTTACCTTTTTTACATTGAATTATGGTAAATTAGATGTAAATATGTTCAATATATTTCTTCTCCATCCCAAAATTTCGTGTTTCTTCGTCAGAGAGTTAAAAGACAATAAATGAATGACAAATATTTTAGGTGTTTTCTTCTCCATCCCAAACTCTTAGGTTTTTTTCATCACTAACAACCAAACATAATAGACTATAGTAGGTGTAAAAAATTAATTATATTTTATTTTTCAACTCCAACATAAAATTTTAGGTTTTTCCCCACTAAAAAACAAAGATAAAAGACCATAGTCCATGACATATCTTTTATATAATATAGGTAAAAGTTAAGATTAAATAATGAAGCTCAAACTTATTTATATTTACCTTTTTCACATTCAATTATGGTAAATTAGACGTAAATATGTTCAATATTTTTCTTATCCATCACCAAATTTCATGTTTCTTCGTCAATAAGCCAGAGAGTTGAAAGACTATAAATGAATGACAAATATTTTAGATTTTTTCTTCACCATCTCAAAGGCTTAGGCTTTTTTCATCACTAAGCAACAAACATAATAGACTATAGTAGGTGTAAAAAATTAATTATATTTTATTTTTCAACTCCAACATATAATTTTAGGTTTTTACCCACTAAAAAACAAAGACAAAAGACTATAGTCCATGACATATATTTTATATAATATAGGTAAAAATTAAGATTAAATAATGAAGCTCAAACTTATTTATATTTACTTTTATTACATTGAATTATGGTAAATTAGATGTAAATATGTTCAATATGTTTCTTCTCCATCACAAAATTTCGTGTTTCTTCGTCAGTAAGCCAGAGAGTTAAAAGACTATAAATGAATAACAAATATCTTATGTTTTTTCTTCTCCATCCCAAAGTCTTAGGTTTTATTAATCACTAAGCACCAAACATAATAGACTATAGTAGGTGTAAAAAATTAATTATATTTTATTTTTCAACTCCAACATAAAATTTTAGGTTTTTACCCACTAAAAAACAAAGACAAAAAACTATAGTCCATGACATATATTTTATATAATATAGGTAAAAATTAAGATTAAATAATGAAGCTAGAACTTATTTATATTTACCTTTTTTACATTGAATTATGGTAAATTAGATGTAAATATGTTCAATATATTTCTTCTCCATCCCAAAATTTCGTGTTTCTTCGTCAGAGAGTTAAAAGACAATAAATGAATGACAAATATTTTAGGTTTTTTCTTCTCCATCCCAAACTCTTAGGTTTTATTAATCACTAAGCACCAAACATAATAGACTATAGTAGGTGTAAAAAATTAATTATATTTTATTTTTCAACTCCAACATAAAATTTTAGGTTTTTACCCACTAAAAAACAAAGACAAAAGACTATAGTGCATGACATATATTTTATATAATATAGGTAAAAATTAAGATTAAATAATGAAGCTCGAACTTATTTATATTTACCTTTTTTACATTGAATTATGGTAAATTAGATGTAAATATGTTCAATATATTTCTTCTCCATCCCAAAATTTCGTGTTTCTTCGTTAGAGAGTTAAAAGACAATAAATGAATGACAAATATTTTAGGTTTTTTCTTCTCCATCCCAAACTCTTAGGTTTTTTTCATCACTAACAACCAAACATAATAGACTATAGTAGGTGTAAAAAATTAATTATATTTTATTTTTCAACTCCAACATAAAATTTTAGGTTTTTCCCCACTAAAAAACAAAGATAAAAGACCATAGTCCATGACATATCTTTTATATAATATAGGTAAAAATTAAGATTAAATAATGAAGCTCAAACTTATTTATATTTACCTTTTTCACATTCAATTATGGTAAATTAGACGTAAATATGTTCAATATTTTTCTTATCCATCACCAAATTTCATGTTTCTTCGTCAATAAGCCAGAGAGTTGAAAGACTATAAATGAATGACAAATATTTTAGATTTTTTCTTCACCATCTCAAAGGCTTAGGCTTTTTTCATCACTAAGCAACAAACATAATAGACTATAGTAGGTGTAAAAAATTAATTATATTTTATTTTTCAACTCCAACATATAATTTTAGGTTTTTACCCACTAAAAAACAAAGACAAAAGACTATAGTCCATGACATATATTTTATATAATATAGGTAAAAATTAAGATTAAATAATGAAGCTCAAACTTATTTATATTTACTTTTATTACATTGAATTATGGTAAATTAGATGTAAATATGTTCAATATGTTTCTTCTCCATCACAAAATTTCGTGTTTCTTCGTCAGTAAGCCAGAGAGTTAAAAGACTATAAATGAATAACAAATATTTTATGTTTTTTCTTCTCCATCCCAAAGTCTTAGGTTTTATTAATCACTAAGCACCAAACATAATAGACTATAGTAGGTGTAAAAAATTAATTATATTTTATTTTTCAACTCCAACATAAAATTTTAGGTTTTTACCCACTTAAAAACAAAGACAAAAAACTATAGTCCATGACATATATTTTATATAATATAGGTAAAAATTAAGATTAAATAATGAAGCTAGAACTTATTTATATTTACCTTTTTTACATTGAATTATGGTAAATTAGATGTAAATATGTTCAATATATTTCTTCTCCATCCCAAAATTTCGTGTTTCTTCGTCAGAGAGATAAAAGACAATAAATGAATGACAAATATTTTAGGTTTTTTCTTCTCCATCCCAAAATCTTAGGTTTTTTTCATCACTAAGAACCAAACATAATAGACTATAGTAGGTGTAAAAAATTAATTATATTTTATTTTTCAACTCCAACATAAAAGTTTAGGTTTTTCCCCACTAAAAAACAAAGATAAAAGACCATAGTCCATGACATATCTTTTATATAATATAGGTAAAAATTAAGATTAAATAATGAAGCTCGAACTTATTTATATTTACCTTTCTTACATTGAATTATGGTAAATTAGATGTAAATATGTTCAATATATTTCTTCTCCATCCCAAAATTTCGTGTTTCTTCGTCAGAGAGTTAAAAGACTATAAATGAATAACAAATATTTTATGTTTTTTATTCTCCATCCCAAAGTCTTAGGTTTTATTAATCACTAAGCACCAAACATAATAGACTATAGTAGGTGTAAAAAATTAATTATATTTTATTTTTCAACTCCAACAGAAAATTTTAGGTTTTTACCCACTAAAAAACAAAGACAAAAGACTATAGTCCATGACATATATTTTATATAATATAGGTAAAAATTAAGATTAAATAATGAAGCTCGAACTTATTTATATTTACCTTTTTTACATTGAATTATGGTAAATTAGATGTAAATATGTTCAATATATTTCTTCTCCATCCCAAAATTTCGTGTTTCTTCGTCAGAGAGTTAAAAGACAATAAATGAATGACAAATATTTTAGGTTTTTTCTTCTCCATCCCAAACTCTTAGGTTCTTTTCATCACTAAGCACAAAACATACTAGACTATAGTAGGTGTAAAAAATTAATTATATTTTATTTTTCAACTCCATCATAAAATTTTAGGTTTTTCCCCACTAAAAAACAAAGATAAAAGACCATAGTCCATGACATATCTTTTATATAATATAGGTAAAAATTAAGATTAAATAATGAAGCTCAAACTTATTTATATTTACCTTTTTCACATTCAATTATGGTAAATTAGACGTAAATATGTTCAATATGTTTCTTATCCATCACCAAATTTCATGTTTCTTCGTCAATAAGCCAGAGAGTTGAAAGACTATAAATGAATGACAAATAATTTAGATTTTTTCTTCACCATCTCAAAGGCTTAGGCTTTTTTCATCACTAAGCAACAAACATAATAGACTATAGTAGGTGTAAAAAATTAATTATATTTTATTTTTCAACTCCAACATAAAATTTTAGGTTTTTACCCACTAAAAAACAAAGACAAAAGACTATAGTCCATGACATATATTTTATATAATATGGGTAAAAATTAAGATTAAATAATGAAGCTCAAACTTATTTATATTTAGCTTTTTTACATTTAATTATGGTAAATTAGATATAAATATGTTCAATATGTTTCTTCTCCATCACAAAATTTCGTGTTTCTTCGTCAGTACGCCAGAGAGTTAAAAGACTATAAATGAATAACAAATATTTTATGTTTTTTATTCTCCATCCCAAAGTCTTAGGTTTTATTAATCACTAAGCACCAAACATAATAGACTATAGTAGGTGTAAAAAATTAATTATATTTTATTTTTCAACTCCAACAGAAAATTTTAGGTTTTTACCCACTAAAAAACAAAGACAAAAGACTATAGTCCATGACATATATTTTATATAATATAGGTAAAAATTAAGATTAAATAATGAAGCTAGAACTTATTTATATTTACCTTTTTTACATTGAATTATGGTAAATTAGATGTAAATATGTTCAATATATTTCTTCTCCATCCCAAAATTTCGTGTTTCTTCGTCAGAGAGTTAAAAGACAATAAATGAATGACATATATTTTAGGTTTTTTCTTCTCCATCCCAAACTCTTAGGTTTTTTTCATCACTAAGCACAAAACATAATAGACTATAGTAGGTGTAAAAAATTAATTATATTTTATTTTTCAACTCCATCATAAAATTTTAGGTTTTTCCCCACTAAAAAACAAAGATAAAAGACCATAGTCCATGACATATCTTTTATATAATATAGGTAAAAATTAAGATTAAATAATGAAGCTCAAACTTATTTATATTTACCTTTTTCACATTCAATTATGGTAAATTAGACGTAAATATGTTCAATATGTTTCTTATCCATCACCAAATTTCATGTTTCTTCGTCAATAAGCCAGAGAGTTGAAAGACTATAAATGAATGACAAATAATTTAGATTTTTTCTTCACCATCTCAAAGGCTTAGGCTTTTTTCATCACTAAGCAACAAACATAATAGACTATAGTAGGTGTAAAAAATTAATTATATTTTATTTTTCAACTCCAACATAAAATTTTAGGTTTTTACCCACTAAAAAACAAAGACAAAAGACTATAGTCCATGACATATATTTTATATAATATGGGTAAAAATTAAGATTAAATAATGAAGCTCAAACTTATTTATATTTAGCTTTTTTACATTTAATTATGGTAAATTAGATATAAATATGTTCAATATGTTTCTTCTCCATCACAAAATTTCGTGTTTCTTCGTCAGTACGCCAGAGAGTTAAAAGACTATAAATGAATAACAAATATTTTATGTTTTTTATTCTCCATCCCAAAGTCTTAGGTTTTATTAATCACTAAGCACCAAACATAATAGACTATAGTAGGTGTAAAAAATTAATTATATTTTATTTTTCAACTCCAACAGAAAATTTTAGGTTTTTACCCACTAAAAAACAAAGACAAAAGACTATAGTCCATGACATATATTTTATATAATATAGGTAAAAATTAAGATTAAATAATGAAGCTAGAACTTATTTATATTTACCTTTTTTACATTGAATTATGGTAAATTAGATGTAAATATGTTCAATATATTTCTTCTCCATCCCAAAATTTCGTGTTTCTTCGTCAGAGAGTTAAAAGACAATAAATGAATGACATATATTTTAGGTTTTTTCTTCTCCATCCCAAACTCTTAGGTTTTTTTCATCACTAAGCACAAAACATAATAGACTATAGTAGGTGTAAAAAATTAATTATATTTTATTTTTCAACTCCATCATAAAATTTTAGGTTTTTCCCCACTAAAAAACAAAGATAAAAGACCATAGTCCATGACATATCTTTTATATAATATAGGTAAAAATTAAGATTAAATAATGAAGCTCAAACTTATTTATATTTACCTTTTTCACATTCAATTATGGTAAATTAGACGTAAATATGTTCAATATGTTTCTTATCCATCACCAAATTTCATGTTTCTTCGTCAATAAGCCAGAGAGTTGAAAGACTATAAATGAATGACAAATAATTTAGATTTTTTCTTCACCATCTCAAAATCTTAGGCTTTTTTCATCACTAAGATACAAACATAATAGACTATAGTAGGTGTAAAAAATTAATTATATTTTATTTTTCAACTCCAACATAAAATTTTAGGTTTTTACCCACTAAAAAACAAAGACAAAAGACTATAGTCCATGACATATATTTTATATAATATGGGTAAAAATTAAGATTAAATAATGAAGCTCAAACTTATTTATATTTAGCTTTTTTACATTTAATTATGGTAAATTAGATATAAATATGTTCAATATGTTTCTTCTCCATCACAAAATTTCGTGTTTCTTCGTCAGTACGCCAGAGAGTTAAAAGACTATAAATGAATAACAAATATTTTATGTTTTTTATTCTCCATCCCAAAGTCTTAGGTTTTATTAATCACTAAGCACCAAACATAATAGACTATAGTAGGTGTAAAAAATTAATTATATTTTATTTTTCAACTCCAACAGAAAATTTTAGGTTTTTACCCACTAAAAAACAAAGACAAAAGACTATAGTCCATGACATATATTTTATATAATATAGGTAAAAATTAAGATTAAATAATGAAGCTCGAACTTATTTTTATTTACCTTTTTTACATTGAATTATGGTAAATTAGATGTAAATATGTTCAATATATTTCTTCTCCATCCCAAAATTTCGTGTTTCTTCGTCAGAGAGTTAAAAGACAATAAATGAATGACAAATATTTTAGGTTTTTTCTTCTCCATCCCAAACTCTTAGGTTTTTTTCATCACTAAGCACAAAACATACTAGACTATAGTAGGTGTAAAAAATTAATTATATTTTATTTTTCAACTCCATCATAAAATTTTAGGTTTTTCCCCACTAAAAAACAAAGATAAAAGACCATAGTCCATGACATATCTTTTATATAATATAGGTAAAAATTAAGATTAAATAATGAAGCTCAAACTTATTTATATTTACCTTTTTCACATTCAATTATGGTAAATTAGACGTAAATATGTTCAATATGTTTCTTATCCATCACCAAATTTCATGTTTCTTCGTCAATAAGCCAGAGAGTTGAAAGACTATAAATGAATGACAAATAATTTAGATTTTTTCTTCACCATCTCAAAGGCTTAGGCTTTTTTCATCACTAAGCAACAAACATAATAGACTATATTAGGTGTAAAAAATTAATTATATTTTATTTTTCAACCCCAATATAAAATTTTAGGTTTTTACCCACTAAAAAACAAAGACAAAAGACTATAGTCCATGACATATATTTTATATAATATGGGTAAAAATTAAGATTAAATAATGAAGCTCAAACTTATTTATATTTAGCTTTTTTACATTTAATTATGGTAAATTAGATATAAATATGTTCAATATGTTTCTTCTCCATCACAAAATTTCGTGTTTCTTCGTCAGTACGCCAGAGAGTTAAAAGACTATAAATGAATAACAAATATTTTATGTTTTTTATTCTCCATCCCAAAGTCTTAGGTTTTATTAATCACTAAGAACCAAACATAATAGACTATAGTAGGTGTAAAAAATTAATTATATTTTATTTTTCAACTCCAACAGAAAATTTTAGGTTTTTACCCACTAAAAAACAAAGACAAAAGACTATAGTCCACGACATATATTTTATATAATATAGGTAAAAATTAAGATTAAATAATGAAGCTCGAACTTATTTATATTTACCTTTTTTACATTGAATTATGGTAAATTAGATGTAAATATGTTCAATATATTTCTTCTCCATCCCAAAATTTCGTGTTTCTTCGTCAGAGAGTTAAAAGACAATAAATGAATGACAAATATTTTAGGTTTTTTCTTCTACATCCCAAACTCTTAGGTTTTTTTCATCACTAAGCACCAAACATAATAGACTATAGTAGGTGTAAAAAATTAATTATATTTTATTTTTTAACTCCAACATAAAATTTTAGGTTTTTCCCCAATAAAAAACAAAGATAAAAGACCATAGTCCATGACATATCTTTTATATAATATAGGTAAAAATTAAGATTAAATAATGAAGCTCAAAATTATTTATATTAACCTTTTTCACATTCAATTATGGTAAATTAGACGTAAATATGTTCAATATGTTTCTTATCCATCACCAAACTTCAAGTTTCTTCGTCAATAAGCCAGAGAGTTGAAAGACTATAAATGAATGACAAATATTTTAGATTTTTTCTTCACCATCTCAAAGGCTTAGGCTTTTTTCATCACTAAGCAACAAACATAATAGACTATAGTAGGTGTAAAAAATTAATTATATTTTATTTTTCAACTCCAACATAAAATTTTAGGTTTTTACCCACTAAAAAACAAAGACAAAAGACTATAGTTCATGACATATATTTTATATAATATGGTTAAAAATTAAGATTAAATAATGAAGCTCAAACTTATTTATATTTAGCTTTTTTACATTTAATTATGGTAAATTAGATATAAATATGTTCAATATGTTTCTTCTCCATCACAAAATTTCGTGTTTCTTCGTCAGTAAGCCAGAGAGTTAAAAGACTATAAATGAATAACAAATATTTTATGTTTTTTCTTCTCCATCCTAAAGTCTTAGGTTTTATTAATCACTAAGCACCAAACATAATAGACTATAGTAGGTGTAAAAAATTAATTATATTTTATTTTTCAACTCCAACATAAAATTTTAGGTTTTTACCCACTAAAAAACAAAGACAAAAGACTATAGTCCATGACATATATTTTATATAATATAGGTAAAAATTAAGATTAAATAATGAAGCTCGAACTTATTTATATTTACCTTTTTTACATTGAATTATGGTAAATTAGATGTAAATATGTTCAATATATTTCTTCTCCATCCCAAAATTTCGTGTTTCTTTGTCAGAGAGTTAAAAGACAATAAATGAATGACAAATATTTTAGGTTTTTTCTTCTCCATACCAAACTCTTAGGTTTTTTTCATCACTAAGAACCAAACATAATAGACTATAGTAGGTGTAAAAAATTAATTATATTTTATTTTTCAACTCCAACATAAAAGTTTAGGTTTTTCCCCACTAAAAAACAAAGATAAAAGACCATAGTCCATGACATATCTTTTATATAATATAGGTAAAAATTAAGATTAAATAATGAAGCTCGAGATTATTTATATTTACCTTTCTTACATTGAATTATGGTAAATTAGATGTAAATATGTTCAATATATTTCTTCTCCATCCCAAAATTTCGTGTTTCTTCGTCAGAGAGTTAAAAGACAATAAATGAATGACAAATATTTTAGGTTTTTTCTTCTCCATCCCAAACTCTTAGGTTTTATTAATCACTAAGCACCAAACATAATAGACTATAGTAGGTGTAAAAAATTAATTATATTTTATTTTTCAACTCCAACATAAAATTTTAGGTTTTTACCCACTAAAAAACAAAGACAAAAGACTATAGTGCATGACATATATTTTATATAATATAGGTAAAAATTAAGATTAAATAATGAAGCTCGAACTTATTTATATTTACCTTTTTTACATTGAATTATGGTAAATTAGATGTAAATATGTTCAATATATTTCTTCTCCATCCCAAAATTTCGTGTTTCTTCGTTAGAGAGTTAAAAGACAATAAATGAATGACAAATATTTTAGGTTTTTTCTTCTCCATCCCAAACTCTTAGGTTTTTTTCATCACTAACAACCAAACATAATAGACTATAGTAGGTGTAAAAAATTAATTATATTTTATTTTTCAACTCCAACATAAAATTTTAGGTTTTTCCCCACTAAAAAACAAAGATAAAAGACCATAGTCCATGACATATCTTTTATATAATATAGGTAAAAATTAAGATTAAATAATGAAGCTCAAACTTATTTATATTTACCTTTTTCACATTCAATTATGGTAAATTAGACGTAAATATGTTCAATATTTTTCTTATCCATCACCAAATTTCATGTTTCTTCGTCAATAAGCCAGAGAGTTGAAAGACTATAAATGAATGACAAATATTTTAGATTTTTTCTTCACCATCTCAAAGGCTTAGGCTTTTTTCATCACTAAGCAACAAACATAATAGACTATAGTAGGTGTAAAAAATTAATTATATTTTATTTTTCAACTCCAACATATAATTTTAGGTTTTTACCCACTAAAAAACAAAGACAAAAGACTATAGTCCATGACTTATATTTTATATAATATAGGTAAAAATTAAGATTAAATAATGAAGCTCAAACTTATTTATATTTACTTTTATTACATTGAATTATGGTAAATTAGATGTAAATATGTTCAATATGTTTCTTCTCCATCACAAAATTTCGTGTTTCTTCGTCAGTAAGCCAGAGAGTTAAAAGACTATAAATGAATAACAAATATTTTATTTTATGTTTTTTCTTCTCCATCCCAAAGTCTTAGGTTTTATTAATCACTAAGCACCAAAAATAATAGACTATAGTAGGTGTAAAAAATTAATTATATTTTATTTTTCAACTCCAACAGAAAATTTTAGGTTTTTACCCACTAAAAAACAAAGACAAAAGACTATAGTCCATGACATATATTTTATATAATATAGGTAAAAATTAAGATTAAATAATGAAGCTCGAACTTATTTATATTTACCTTTTTTACATTGAATTATGGTAAATTAGATGTAAATATGTTCAATATATTTCTTCTCCATCCCAAAATTTCGTGTTTCTTCGTCAGAGAGTTAAAAGACAATAAATGAATGACAAATATTTTAGGTTTTTTCTTCTCCATCCCAAACTCTTAGGTTTTTTTCATCACTAAGCACCAAACATAATAGACTATAGTAGGTGTAAAAAATTAATTATATTTTATTTTTTAACTCCAACATAAAATTTTAGGTTTTTCCCCAATAAAAAACAAAGATAAAAGACCATAGTCCATGACATATCTTTTATATAATATAGGTAAAAATTAAGATTAAATAATGAAGCTCAAAATTATTTATATTAACCTTTTTCACATTCAATTATGGTAAATTAGACGTAAATATGTTCAATATGTTTCTTATCCATCACCAAATTTCATGTTTCTTCGTCAGTAAGCCAGAGAGTTGAAAGACTATAAATGAATGACAAATATTTTAGATTTTTTCTTCACCATCTCAAAGGCTTAGGCTTTTTTCATCACTAAGCAACAAACATAATAGACTATAGTAGGTGTAAAAAATTAATTATATTTTATTTTTCAACTCCAACATAAAATTTTAGGTTTTTACCCACTAAAAAACAAAGACAAAAGACTATAGTTCATGACATATATTTTATATAATATGGGTAAAAATTAAGATTAAATAATGAAGCTCAAACTTATTTTATTTAGCTTTTTTACATTTAATTATGGTAAATTAGATATAAATATGTTCAATATGTTTCTTCTCCATCACAAAATTTCGTGTTTCTTCGTCAGTAAGCCAGAGAGTTAAAAGACTATAAATGAATAACAAATATTTTATGTTTTTTCTTCTCCATCCCAAAGTCTTAGGTTTTATTATTCACTAAGCACCAAACATAATAGACTATAGTAGGTGTAAAAAATTAATTATATTTTATTTTTCAACTCCAACATAAAATTTTAGGTTTTTACCCACTAAAAAACAAAGACAAAAGACTATAGTCCATGACATATATTTTATATAATATAGGTAAAAATTAAGATTAAATAATGAAGCTCGAACTTATTTATATTTACCTTTTTTACATTGAATTATGGTAAATTAGATGTAAATATGTTCAATATATTTCTTCTCCATCCCAAAATTTCGTGTTTCTTCGTCAGAGAGTTAAAAGACAATAAATGAATGACAAATATTTTAGCTTTTTTCTTCTCCATCCCAAACTCTTAGGTTTTTTTCATCACTAAGAACCAAACATAATAGACTATAGTAGGTGTAAAAAATTAATTATATTTTATTTTTCAACTCCAACATAAAAGTTTAGGTTTTTCCCCACTAAAAAACAAAGATAAAAGACCATAGTCCATGACATATCTTTTATATAATATAGGTAAAAATTAAGATTAAATAATGAAGCTCGAACTTATTTATATTTACCTTTCTTACATTGAATTATGGTAAATTAGATGTAAATATGTTCAATATATTTCTTCTCCATCCCAAAATTTCGTGTTTCTTCGTCAGAGAGTTAAAAGACAATAAATGAATGACAAATATTTTAGGTTTTTTCTTCTCCATCCCAAACTCTTAGGTTTTATTAATCACTAAGCACCAAACATAATAGACTATAGTAGGTGTAAAAAATTAATTATATTTTATTTTTCAACTCCAACATAAAATTTTAGGTTTTTACCCACTAAAAAACAAAGACAAAAGACTATAGTGCATGACATATATTTTATATAATATAGGTAAAAATTAAGATTAAATAATGAAGCTCGAACTTATTTATATTTACCTTTTTTACATTGAATTATGGTAAATTAGATGTAAATATGTTCAATATATTTCTTCTCCATCCCAAAATTTCGTGTTTCTTCGTCAGAGAGTTAAAAGACAATAAATGAATGACAAATATTTTAGGTTTTTTCTTCTCCATCCCAAACTCTTAGGTTTTATTAATCACTAAGCACCAAACATAATAGACTATAGTAGGTGTAAAAAATTAATTATATTTTATTTTTCAACTCCAACATAAAAGTTTAGGTTTTTCCCCACTAAAAAACAAAGATAAAAGACCATAGTCCATGACATATCTTTTATATAATATAGGTAAAAATTAAGATTAAATAATGAAGCTCGAGATTATTTATATTTACCTTTCTTACATTGAATTATGGTAAATTAGATGTAAATATGTTCAATATATTTCTTCTCCATCCCAAAATTTCGTGTTTCTTCGTCAGAGAGTTAAAAGACAATAAATGAATGACAAATATTTTAGGTTTTTTCTTCTCCATCCCAAACTCTTAGGTTTTATTAATCACTAAGCACCAAACATAATAGACTATAGTAGGTGTAAAAAATTAATTATATTTTATTTTTCAACTCCAACATAAAATTTTAGGTTTTTACCCACTAAAAAACAAAGACAAAAGACTATAGTGCATGACATATATTTTATATAATATAGGTAAAAATTAAGATTAAATAATGAAGCTCGAACTTATTTATATTTACCTTTTTTACATTGAATTATGGTAAATTAGATGTAAATATGTTCAATATATTTCTTCTCCATCCCAAAATTTCGTGTTTCTTCGTTAGAGAGTTAAAAGACAATAAATGAATGACAAATATTTTAGGTTTTTTCTTCTCCATCCCAAACTCTTAGGTTTTTTTCATCACTAACAACCAAACATAATAGACTATAGTAGGTGTAAAAAATTAATTATATTTTATTTTTCAACTCCAACATAAAATTTTAGGTTTTTCCCCACTAAAAAACAAAGATAAAAGACCATAGTCCATGACATATCTTTTATATAATATAGGTAAAAATTAAGATTAAATAATGAAGCTCAAACTTATTTATATTTACCTTTTTCACATTCAATTATGGTAAATTAGACGTAAATATGTTCAATATTTTTCTTATCCATCACCAAATTTCATGTTTCTTCGTCAATAAGCCAGAGAGTTGAAAGACTATAAATGAATGACAAATATTTTAGATTTTTTCTTCACCATCTCAAAGGCTTAGGCTTTTTTCATCACTAAGCAACAAACATAATAGACTATAGTAGGTGTAAAAAATTAATTATATTTTATTTTTCAACTCCAACATATAATTTTAGGTTTTTACCCACTAAAAAACAAAGACAAAAGACTATAGTCCATGACTTATATTTTATATAATATAGGTAAAAATTAAGATTAAATAATGAAGCTCAAACTTATTTATATTTACTTTTATTACATTGAATTATGGTAAATTAGATGTAAATATGTTCAATATGTTTCTTCTCCATCACAAAATTTCGTGTTTCTTCGTCAGTAAGCCAGAGAGTTAAAAGACTATAAATGAATAACAAATATTTTATGTTTTTTCTTCTCCATCCCAAAGTCTTAGGTTTTATTAATCACTAAGCACCAAAAATAATAGACTATAGTAGGTGTAAAAAATTAATTATATTTTATTTTTCAACTCCAACAGAAAATTTTAGGTTTTTACCCACTAAAAAACAAAGACAAAAGACTATAGTCCATGACATATATTTTATATAATATAGGTAAAAATTAAGATTAAATAATGAAGCTCGAACTTATTTATATTTACCTTTTTTACATTGAATTATGGTAAATTAGATGTAAATATGTTCAATATATTTCTTCTCCATCCCAAAATTTCGTGTTTCTTCGTCAGAGAGTTAAAAGACAATAAATGAATGACAAATATTTTAGGTTTTTTCTTCTCCATCCCAAACTCTTAGGTTTTTTTCATCACTAAGCACCAAACATAATAGACTATAGTAGGTGTAAAAAATTAATTATATTTTATTTTTTAACTCCAACATAAAATTTTAGGTTTTTCCCCAATAAAAAACAAAGATAAAAGACCATAGTCCATGACATATCTTTTATATAATATAGGTAAAAATTAAGATTAAATAATGAAGCTCAAAATTATTTATATTAACCTTTTTCACATTCAATTATGGTAAATTAGACGTAAATATGTTCAATATGTTTCTTATCCATCACCAAATTTCATGTTTCTTCGTCAGTAAGCCAGAGAGTTGAAAGACTATAAATGAATGACAAATATTTTAGATTTTTTCTTCACCATCTCAAAGGCTTAGGCTTTTTTCATCACTAAGCAACAAACATAATAGACTATAGTAGGTGTAAAAAATTAATTATATTTTATTTTTCAACTCCAACATAAAATTTTAGGTTTTTACCCACTAAAAAACAAAGACAAAAGACTATAGTTCATGACATATATTTTATATAATATGGGTAAAAATTAAGATTAAATAATGAAGCTCAAACTTATTTTATTTAGCTTTTTTACATTTAATTATGGTAAATTAGATATAAATATGTTCAATATGTTTCTTCTCCATCACAAAATTTCGTGTTTCTTCGTCAGTAAGCCAGAGAGTTAAAAGACTATAAATGAATAACAAATATTTTATGTTTTTTCTTCTCCATCCCAAAGTCTTAGGTTTTATTATTCACTAAGCACCAAACATAATAGACTATAGTAGGTGTAAAAAATTAATTATATTTTATTTTTCAACTCCAACATAAAATTTTAGGTTTTTACCCACTAAAAAACAAAGACAAAAGACTATAGTCCATGACATATATTTTATATAATATAGGTAAAAATTAAGATTAAATAATGAAGCTCGAACTTATTTATATTTACCTTTTTTACATTGAATTATGGTAAATTAGATGTAAATATGTTCAATATATTTCTTCTCCATCCCAAAATTTCGTGTTTCTTCGTCAGAGAGTTAAAAGACAATAAATGAATGACAAATATTTTAGCTTTTTTCTTCTCCATCCCAAACTCTTAGGTTTTTTTCATCACTAAGAACCAAACATAATAGACTATAGTAGGTGTAAAAAATTAATTATATTTTATTTTTCAACTCCAACATAAAAGTTTAGGTTTTTCCCCACTAAAAAACAAAGATAAAAGACCATAGTCCATGACATATCTTTTATATAATATAGGTAAAAATTAAGATTAAATAATGAAGCTCGAACTTATTTATATTTACCTTTCTTACATTGAATTATGGTAAATTAGATGTAAATATGTTCAATATATTTCTTCTCCATCCCAAAATTTCGTGTTTCTTCGTCAGAGAGTTAAAAGACAATAAATGAATGACAAATATTTTAGGTTTTTTCTTCTCCATCCCAAACTCTTAGGTTTTATTAATCACTAAGCACCAAACATAATAGACTATAGTAGGTGTAAAAAATTAATTATATTTTATTTTTCAACTCCAACATAAAATTTTAGGTTTTTACCCACTAAAAAACAAAGACAAAAGACTATAGTGCATGACATATATTTTATATAATATAGGTAAAAATTAAGATTAAATAATGAAGCTCGAACTTATTTATATTTACCTTTTTTACATTGAATTATGGTAAATTAGATGTAAATATGTTCAATATATTTCTTCTCCATCCCAAAATTTCGTGTTTCTTCGTTAGAGAGTTAAAAGACAATAAATGAATGACAAATATTTTAGGTTTTTTCTTCTCCATCCCAAACTCTTAGGATTTTTTCATCACTAACAACCAAACATAATAGAATATAGTAGGTGTAAAAAATTAATTATATTTTATTTTTCAACTCCAACATAAAATTTTAGGTTTTTCCCCACTAAAAAACAAAGATAAAAGACCATAGTCCATGACATATCTTTTATATAATATAGGTAAAAGTTAAGATTAAATAATGAAGCTCAAACTTATTTATATTTACCTTTTTCACATTCAATTATGGTAAATTAGACGTAAATATGTTCAATATTTTTCTTATCCATCACCAAATTTCATGTTTCTTCGTCAATAAGCCAGAGAGTTGAAAGACTATAAATGAATGACAAATATTTTAGATTTTTTCTTCACCATCTCAAAGGCTTAGGCTTTTTTCATCACTAAGAAACAAACATAATAGACTATAGTAGGTGTAAAAAATTAATTATATTTTATTTTTCAACTCCAACATATAATTTTAGGTTTTTACCCACTAAAAAACAAAGACAAAAGACTATAGTCCATGACATATATTTTATATAATATAGGTAAAAATTAAGATTAAATAATGAAGCTCAAACTTATTTATATTTACTTTTATTACATTGAATTATGGTAAATTAGATGTAAATATGTTCAATATGTTTCTTCTCCATCACAAAATTTCGTGTTTCTTCGTCAGTAAGCCAGAGAGTTAAAAGACTATAAATGAATAACAAATATTTTATGTTTTTTCTTCTCCATCCCAAAGTCTTAGGTTTTATTAATCACTAAGCACCAAACATAATAGACTATAGTAGGTGTAAAAAATTAATTATATTTTATTTTTCAACTCCAACATAAAATTTTAGGTTTTTACCCACTAAAAAACAAAGACAAAAAACTATAGTCCATGACATATATTTTATATAATATAGGTAAAAATTAAGATTAAATAATGAAGCTAGAACTTATTTATATTTACCTTTTTTACATTGAATTATGGTAAATTAGATGTAAATATGTTCAATATATTTCTTCTCCATCCCAAAATTTCGTGTTTCTTCGTCAGAGAGTTAAAAGACAATAAATGAATGACAAATATTTTAGGTTTTTTCTTCTCCATCCCAAACTCTTAGGTTTTTTTCATCACTAAGCACAAAACATAATAGACTATAGTAGGTGTAAAAAATTAATTATATTTTATTTTTCAACTCCAACATAAAATTTTAGGTTTTTCCCCACTAAAAAACAAAGATAAAAGACCATAGTCCATGACATATCTTTTATATAATATAGGTAAAAATTAAGATTAAATAATGAAGCTCAAACTTATTTATATTTACCTTTTTCACATTCAATTATGGTAAATTAGACGTAAATATGTTCAATATGTTTCTTATCCATCACCAAATTTCATGTTTCTTCGTCAATAAGCCAGAGAGTTGAAAGACTATAAATGAATGACAAATATTTTAGATTTTTTCTTCACCATCTCAAAGGCTTAGGCTTTTTTCATCACTAAGCAAAAAACATAATAGACTATAGTAGGTGTAAAAAATTAATTATATTTTATTTTTCAACTCCAACATAAAATTTTAGGTTTTTACCCACTAAAAAACAAAGACAAAAGACTATAGTCCATGACATATATTTTATATAATATGGGTAAAAATTAAGATTAAATAATGAAGCTCAAACTTATTTATATTTAGCTTTTTTACATTTAATTATGGTAAATTAGATATAAATATGTTCAATATGTTTCTTCTCCATCACAAAATTTCGTGTTTCTTCGTCAGTAAGCCAGAGAGTTAAAAGACTATAAATGAATAACAAATATTTTATGTTTTTTATTCTCCATCCCAAAGTCTTAGGTTTTATTAATCACTAAGCACCAAACATAATAGACTATAGTAGGTGTAAAAAATTAATTATATTTTATTTTTCAACTCCAACATAAAATTTTAGGTTTTTACCCACTAAAAAACAAAGACAAAAGACTATAGTGCATGACATATATTTTATATAATATAGGTAAAAATTAAGATTAAATAATGAAGCTCGAACTTATTTATATTTACCTTTTTTACATTGAATTATGGTAAATTAGATGTAAATATGTTCAATATATTTCTTCTCCATCCCAAAATTTCGTGTTTCTTCGTTAGAGAGTTAAAAGACAATAAATGAATGACAAATATTTTAGGTTTTTTCTTCTCCATCCCAAACTCTTAGGATTTTTTCATCACTAACAACCAAACATAATAGAATATAGTAGGTGTAAAAAATTAATTATATTTTATTTTTCAACTCCAACATAAAATTTTAGGTTTTTCCCCACTAAAAAACAAAGATAAAAGACCATAGTCCATGACATATCTTTTATATAATATAGGTAAAAGTTAAGATTAAATAATGAAGCTCAAACTTATTTATATTCACCTTTTTCACATTCAATTATGGTAAATTAGACGTAAATATGTTCAATATTTTTCTTATCCATCACCAAATTTCATGTTTCTTCGTCAATAAGCCAGAGAGTTGAAAGACTATAAATGAATGACAAATATTTTAGATTTTTTCTTCACCATCTCAAAGGCTTAGGCTTTTTTCATCACTAAGAAACAAACATAATAGACTATAGTAGGTGTAAAAAATTAATTATATTTTATTTTTCAACTCCAACATATAATTTTAGGTTTTTACCCACTAAAAAACAAAGACAAAAGACTATAGTCCATGACATATATTTTATATAATATAGGTAAAAATTAAGATTAAATAATGAAGCTCAAACTTATTTATATTTACTTTTATTACATTGAATTATGGTAAATTAGATGTAAATATGTTCAATATGTTTCTTCTCCATCACAAAATTTCGTGTTTCTTCGTCAGTAAGCCAGAGAGTTAAAAGACTATAAATGAATAACAAATATTTTATGTTTTTTCTTCTCCATCCCAAAGTCTTAGGTTTTATTAATCACTAAGCACCAAACATAATAGACTATAGTAGGTGTAAAAAATTAATTATATTTTATTTTTCAACTCCAACATAAAATTTTAGGTTTTTACCCACTAAAAAACAAAGACAAAAAACTATAGTCCATGACATATATTTTATATAATATAGGTAAAAATTAAGATTAAATAATGAAGCTAGAACTTATTTATATTTACCTTTTTTACATTGAATTATGGTAAATTAGATGTAAATATGTTCAATATATTTCTTCTCCATCCCAAAATTTCGTGTTTCTTCGTCAGAGAGTTAAAAGACAATAAATGAATGACAAATATTTTAGGTTTTTTCTTCTCCATCCCAAACTCTTAGGTTTTTTTCATCACTAAGCACAAAACATAATAGACTATAGTAGGTGTAAAAAATTAATTATATTTTATTTTTCAACTCCAACATAAAATTTTAGGTTTTTCCCCACTAAAAAACAAAGATAAAAGACCATAGTCCATGACATATCTTTTATATAATATAGGTAAAAATTAAGATTAAATAATGAAGCTCAAACTTATTTATATTTACCTTTTTCACATTCAATTATGGTAAATTAGACGTAAATATGTTCAATATGTTTCTTATCCATCACCAAATTTCATGTTTCTTCGTCAATAAGCCAGAGAGTTGAAAGACTATAAATGAATGACAAATATTTTAGATTTTTTCTTCACCATCTCAAAGGCTTAGGCTTTTTTCATCACTAAGCAAAAAACATAATAGACTATAGTAGGTGTAAAAAATTAATTATATTTTATTTTTCAACTCCAACATAAAATTTTAGGTTTTTACCCACTAAAAAACAAAGACAAAAGACTATAGTCCATGACATATATTTTATATAATATGGGTAAAAATTAAGATTAAATAATGAAGCTCAAACTTATTTATATTTAGCTTTTTTACATTTAATTATGGTAAATTAGATATAAATATGTTCAATATGTTTCTTCTCCATCACAAAATTTCGTGTTTCTTCGTCAGTAAGCCAGAGAGTTAAAAGACTATAAATGAATAACAAATATTTTATGTTTTTTATTCTCCATCCCAAAGTCTTAGGTTTTATTAATCACTAAGCACCAAACATAATAGACTATAGTAGGTGTAAAAAATTAATTATATTTTATTTTTCAACTCCAACATAAAATTTTAGGTTTTTACCCACTAAAAAACAAAGACAAAAGACTATAGTCCATGACATATATTTTATATAATATAGGTAAAAATTAAGATTAAATAATGAAGCTCGAACTTATTTATATTTACCTTTTTTACATTGAATTATGGTAAATTAGATGTAAATATGTTCAATATATTTCTTCTCCATCCCAAAATTTCGTGTTTCTTCGTCAGAGAGTTAAAACACAATAAATGAATGACAAATATTTTAGGTTTTTTCTTCTCCATCCCAAACTCTTAGGTTTTTTTCATCACTAAGCACCAAACATAATAGACTATAGTAGGTGTAAAAAATTAATTATATTTTATTTTTTAACTCCAACATAAAATTTTAGGTTTTTCCCCAATAAAAACCAAAGATAAAAGACCATAGTCCATGACATATCTTTTATATAATATAGGTAAAAATTAAGATTAAATAATGAAGCTCAAACTTATTTATATTTACCTTTTTCACATTCAATTATGGTAAATTAGACGTAAATATGTTCAATATGTTTCTTATCCATCACCAAATTTCATGTTTCTTCGTCAATAAGCCAGAGAGTTGAAAGACTATAAATGAATGACAAATATTTTAGATTTTTTCTTCACCATCTCAAAGGCTTAGGCTTTTTTCATCACTAAGCAACAAACATAATATACTATAGTAGGTGTAAAAAATTAATTATATTTTATTTTTCAACTCCAACATATAATTTTAGGTTTTTACCCACTAAAAAACAAAGACACAAGACTATAGTCCATGACATATATTTTATATAATATAGGTAAAAATTAAGATTAAATAATGAAGCTCAAACTTATTTATATTTACCTTTTTTACATTGAATTATTGTAAATTAGATGTAAATATGTTCAATATGTTTCTTCTCCATCACAAAATTTTGTGTTTCTTCGTCAGTACGCCAGAGAGTTAAAAGACTATAAATGAATAACAAATATTTTATGTTTTTTCTTCTCCATCCCAAAGTCTTAGGTTTTATTAATCACTAAGCACCAAACATAATAGACTATAGTAGGTGTAAAAAATTAATTATATTTTATTTTTCAACTCCAACATAAAATTTTAGGTTTTTACCCACTAAAAAACAAAGACAAAAGACTATAGTCCATGACATATATTTTATATAATATAGGTAAAAATTAAGATTAAATAATGAAGCTCAAACTTATTTATATTTACCTTTTTTACATTGAATTATGGTAAATTAGATATAAATATGTTCAATATGTTTTTTCTTTATCACAAAATTTCGTGTTTCTTCGTCAGTAAGCCAGAGAGTTAAAAGACTATAAATGAATAACAAATATTTTATGTTTTTTCTTCTCCATCCCAAAGTCTTAGGTTTTATTAATCACTAAGCACCAAACATAATAGACTATAGTAGGTGTAAAAAATTAATTATATTTTATTTTTCAACTCCAACATAAAATTTTAGGTTTTTCCCCACTAAAAAATAAAGATAAAAGACTATAGACCATGACATATGTTTTATATAATATAGGTAAAATTAAGATTAAATAATGAAGCTCAAACTTATTTATATTTACCTTTTTTACATTGAATTATGGTAAATTAGATGTAAATATGTTCAATATGTTTCTTCTCCATCACAAAATTTCGTGTTTCTTCGTCAGTAAGCCAGAGAGTTAAAAGACTATAAATGAATAACAAATATTTTATGTTTTTTCTTCTCCATCCCAAAGTCTTAGGTTTTATTAATCACTAAGAACCAAACATAATAGACTATAGTAGGTGTAAAAAATTAATTATATTTTATTTTTCAACTCCAACATAAAATTTTAGGTTTTTACCCACTAAAAAACAAAGACAAAAGACTATAGTCCATGACATATATTTTATATAATATAGGTAAAAATTAAGATTAAATAATGAAGCTCGAACTTATTTATATTTACCTTTTTTACATTGAATTATGGTAAATTAGATGTAAATATGTTCAATATATTTCTTCTCCATCCCAAAATTTCGTGTTTCTTCGTCAGAGAGTTAAAAGACAATAAATGAATGACAAATATTTTAGGTTTTTTCTTCTCCATCCCAAACTCTTAGGTTTTTTTAATCACTAAGAACCAAACATAATAGACTATAGTAGGTGTAAAAAATTAATTATATTTTATTTTTCAACTCCAACATAAAAGTTTAGGTTTTTCCCCACTAAAAAACAAAGATAAAAGACCATAGTCCATGACATATCTTTTATATAATATAGGTAAAAATTAAGATTAAATAATGAAGCTCGAACTTATTTATATTTACCTTTCTTACATTGAATTATGGTAAATTAGATGTAAATATGTTTAATATATTTCTTCTCCATCCCAAAATTTCGTGTTTCTTCGTCAGAGAGTTAAAAGACAATAAATGAATGACAAATATTTTACGTTTTTTCTTCTCCATCCCAAACTCTTAGGTTTTATTAATCACTAAGCACCAAACATAATAGACTATAGTAGGTGTAAAAAATTAATTATATTTTATTTTTCAACTCCAACATAAAATTTTAGGTTTTTACCCACTAAAAAACAAAGACAAAAGACTATAGTGCATGACATATATTTTATATAATATAGGTAAAAATTAAGATTAAATAATGAAGCTCGAACTTATTTATATTTACCTTTTTTACATTGAATTATGGTAAATTAGATGTAAATATGTTCAATATATTTCTTCTCCATCCCAAAATTTCGTGTTTCTTCGTCAGAGAGTTAAAAGACAATAAATGAATGACAAATATTTTAGGTTTTTTCTTCTCCATCCCAAACTCTTAGGTTTTATTAATCACTAAGCACCAAACATAATAGACTATAGTAGGTGTAAAAAATTAATTATATTTTATTTTTCAACTCCAACATAAAATTTTAGGTTTTTACCCACTAAAAAACAAAGACAAAAGACTATAGTGCATGACATATATTTTATTTAATATAGGTAAAAATTAAGATTAAATAATGAAGCTCGAACTTATTTATATTTACCTTTTTTACATTGAATTATGGTAAATTAGATGTAAATATGTTCAATATATTTCTTCTCCATCCCAAAATTTCGTGTTTCTTCGTCAGAGAGTTAAAAGACAATAAATGAATGACAAATATTTTAGGTGTTTTCTTCTCCATCCCAAACTCTTAGGTTTTTTTCATCACTAACAACCAAACATAATAGACTATAGTAGGTGTAAAAAATTAATTATATTTTATTTTTCAACTCCAACATAAAATTTTAGGTTTTTCCCCACTAAAAAACAAAGATAAAAGACCATAGTCCATGACATATCTTTTATATAATATAGGTAAAAATTAAGATTAAATAATGAAGCTCAAACTTATTTATATTTACCTTTTTCACATTCAATTATGGTAAATTAGACGTAAAAATGTTCAATATTTTTCTTATCCATCACCAAATTTCATGTTTCTTCGTCAATAAGCCAGAGAGTTGAAAGACTATAAATGAATGACAAATATTTTAGATTTTTTCTTCACCATCTCAAAGGATTGGGCTTTTTTCATCACTAAGCAACAAACATAATAGACTATAGTAGGTGTAAAAAATTAATTATATTTTATTTTTCAACTCCAACATATAATTTTAGGTTTTTACCCACTAAAAAACAAAGACAAAAGACTATAGTCCATGACATATATTTTATATAATATAGGTAAAAATTAATATTAAATAATGAAGCTAAAACTTATTTATATTTACTTTTTTTACATTCAATTATGGTAAATTAGATGTAAATATGTTCAATATGTTTCTTCTCCATCACAAAATTTCGTGTTTCTTCGTCAGTAAGCCAGAGAGTTAAAAGACTATAAATGAATAACAAATATTTTATGTTTTTTCTTCTCCATCCCAAAGTCTTAGGTTTTATTAATCACTAAGCACCAAACATAATAGACTATAGTAGGTGTAAAAAATTAATTATATTTTATTTTTCAACTCCAACATAAAATTTTAGGTTTTTACCCACTAAAAAACAAAGACAAAAAACTATAGTCCATGACATATATTTTATATAATATAGGTAAAAATTAAGATTAAATAATGAAGCTCTAACTTATTTATATTTACCTTTTTTACATTGAATTATGGTAAATTAGATGTAAATATGTTCAATATATTTCTTCTCCATCCCAAAATTTCGTGTTTCTTCGTCAGAGAGTTAAAAGACAATAAATGAATGACAAATATTTTAGGTTTTTTCTTCTCCATCCCAAACTCTTAGGTTTTTTTCATCACTAAGCACAAAACATAATAGACTATAGTAGGTGTAAAAAATTAATTATATTTTATTTTTCAACTCCAACATAAAATTTTAGGTTTTTCCCCACTAAAAAACAAAGATAAAAGACCATAGTCCATGACATATCTTTTATATAATATAGGTAAAAATTAAGATTAAATAATGAAGCTCAAACTTAATTATATTTACCTTTATCACATTCAATTATGGTAAATTAGACGTAAATATGTTCAATATGTTTCTTATCTATCACCAAATTTCATGTTTCTTCGTCAATAAGCCAGAGAGTTGAAAGACTATAAATTAATGACAAATAGTTTAGATTTTTTCTTCACCATCTCAAAGGCTTAGGCTTTTTTCATCACTAAGAAACAAACATAATAGACTATAGTAGGTGTAAAAAATTAATTATATTTTATTTTTCAACTCCAACATAAAATTTTAGGTTTTTACCCACTAAAAAACAAAGACAAAAGACTATAGTGCATGACATATATTTTATTTAATATAGGTAAAAATTAAGATTAAATAATGAAGCTCGAACTTATTTATATTTACCTTTTTTACATTGAATTATGGTAAATTAGATGTAAATATGTTCAATATATTTCTTCTCCATCCCAAAATTTCGTGTTTCTTCGTCAGAGAGTTAAAAGACAATAAATGAATGACAAATATTTTAGGTGTTTTCTTCTCCATCCCAAACTCTTAGGTTTTTTTCATCACTAACAACCAAACATAATAGACTATAGTAGGTGTAAAAAATTAATTATATTTTATTTTTCAACTCCAACATAAAATTTTAGGTTTTTCCCCACTAAAAAACAAAGATAAAAGACCATAGTCCATGACATATCTTTTATATAATATAGGTAAAAATTAAGATTAAATAATGAAGCTCAAACTTATTTATATTTGCCTTTTTCACATTCAATTATGGTAAATTAGACGTAAAAATGTTCAATATTTTTCTTATCCATCACCAAATTTCATGTTTCTTCGTCAATAAGCCAGAGAGTTGAAAGACTATAAATGAATGACAAATATTTTAGATTTTTTCTTCACCATCTCAAAGGATTAGGCTTTTTTCATCACTAAGCAACAAACATAATAGACTATAGTAGGTGTAAAAAATTAATTATATTTTATTTTTCAACTCCAACATATAATTTTAGGTTTTTACCCACTAAAAAACAAAGACAAAAGACTATAGTCCATGACATATATTTTATATAATATAGGTAAAAATTAATATTAAATAATGAAGCTAAAACTTATTTATATTTACTTTTTTTACATTCAATTATGGTAAATTAGATGTAAATATGTTCAATATGTTTCTTCTCCATCACAAAATTTCGTGTTTCTTCGTCAGTAAGCCAGAGAGTTAAAAGACTATAAATGAATAACAAATATTTTATGTTTTTTCTTCTCCATCCCAAAGTCTTAGGTTTTATTAATCACTAAGCACCAAACATAATAGACTATAGTAGGTGTAAAAAATTAATTATATTTTATTTTTCAACTCCAACATAAAATTTTAGGTTTTTACCCACTAAAAAACAAAGACAAAAAACTATAGTCCATGACATATATTTTATATAATATAGGTAAAAATTAAGATTAAATAATGAAGCTCTAACTTATTTATATTTACCTTTTTTACATTGAATTATGGTAAATTAGATGTAAATATGTTCAATATATTTCTTCTCCATCCCAAAATTTCGTGTTTCTTCGTCAGAGAGTTAAAAGACAATAAATGAATGACAAATATTTTAGGTTTTTTCTTCTCCATCCCAAACTCTTAGGTTTTTTTCATCACTAAGCACAAAACATAATAGACTATAGTAGGTGTAAAAAATTAATTATATTTTATTTTTCAACTCCAACATAAAATTTTAGGTTTTTCCCCACTAAAAAACAAAGATAAAAGACCATAGTCCATGACATATCTTTTATATAATATAGGTAAAAATTAAGATTAAATAATGAAGCTCAAACTTATTTATATTTACCTTTATCACATTCAATTATGGTAAATTAGACGTAAATATGTTCAATATGTTTCTTATCTATCACCAAATTTCATGTTTCTTCGTCAATAAGCCAGAGAGTTGAAAGACTATAAATGAATGACAAATAGTTTAGATTTTTTCTTCACCATCTCAAAGGCTTAGGCTTTTTTCATCACTAAGAAACAAACATAATAGACTATAGTAGGTGTAAAAAATTAATTATATTTTATTTTTCAACTCCAACATAAAATTTTAGGTTTTTACCCACTAAAAAACAAAGACAAAAGACTATAGTGCATGACATATATTTTATTTAATATAGGTAAAAATTAAGATTAAATAATGAAGCTCGAACTTATTTATATTTACCTTTTTTACATTGAATTATGGTAAATTAGATGTAAATATGTTCAATATATTTCTTCTCCATCCCAAAATTTCGTGTTTCTTCGTCAGAGAGTTAAAAGACAATAAATGAATGACAAATATTTTAGGTGTTTTCTTCTCCATCCCAAACTCTTAGGTTTTTTTCATCACTAACAACCAAACATAATAGACTATAGTAGGTGTAAAAAATTAATTATATTTTATTTTTCAACTCCAACATAAAATTTTAGGTTTTTCCCCACTAAAAAACAAAGATAAAAGACCATAGTCCATGACATATCTTTTATATAATATAGGTAAAAATTAAGATTAAATAATGAAGCTCAAACTTATTTATATTTGCCTTTTTCACATTCAATTATGGTAAATTAGACGTAAAAATGTTCAATATTTTTCTTATCCATCACCAAATTTCATGTTTCTTCGTCAATAAGCCAGAGAGTTGAAAGACTATAAATGAATGACAAATATTTTAGATTTTTTCTTCACCATCTCAAAGGATTAGGCTTTTTTCATCACTAAGCAACAAACATAATAGACTATAGTAGGTGTAAAAAATTAATTATATTTTATTTTTCAACTCCAACATATAATTTTAGGTTTTTACCCACTAAAAAACAAAGACAAAAGACTATAGTCCATGACATATATTTTATATAATATAGGTAAAAATTAATATTAAATAATGAAGCTAAAACTTATTTATATTTACTTTTTTTACATTCAATTATGGTAAATTAGATGTAAATATGTTCAATATGTTTCTTCTCCATCACAAAATTTCGTGTTTCTTCGTCAGTAAGCCAGAGAGTTAAAAGACTATAAATGAATAACAAATATTTTATGTTTTTTCTTCTCCATCCCAAAGTCTTAGGTTTTATTAATCACTAAGCACCAAACATAATAGACTATAGTAGGTGTAAAAAATTAATTATATTTTATTTTTCAACTCCAACATAAAATTTTAGGTTTTTACCCACTAAAAAACAAAGACAAAAAACTATAGTCCATGACATATATTTTATATAATATAGGTAAAAATTAAGATTAAATAATGAAGCTCTAACTTATTTATATTTACCTTTTTTACATTGAATTATGGTAAATTAGATGTAAATATGTTCAATATATTTCTTCTCCATCCCAAAATTTCGTGTTTCTTCGTCAGAGAGTTAAAAGACAATAATTGAATGACAAATATTTTAGGTTTTTTCTTCTCCATCCCAAACTCTTAGGTTTTTTTCATCACTAAGCACAAAACATAATAGACTATAGTAGGTGTAAAAAATTAATTATATTTTATTTTTCAACTCCAACATAAAATTTTAGGTTTTTCCCCACTAAAAAACAAAGATAAAAGACCATAGTCCATGACATATCTTTTATATAATATAGGTAAAAATTAAGATTAAATAATGAAGCTCAAACTTATTTATATTTACCTTTATCACATTCAATTATGGTAAATTAGACGTAAATATGTTCAATATGTTTCTTATCTATCACCAAATTTCATGTTTCTTCGTCAATAAGCCAGAGAGTTGAAAGACTATAAATGAATGACAAATAGTTTAGATTTTTTCTTCACCATCTCAAAGGCTTAGGCTTTTTTCATCACTAAGCAACAAACATAATAGACTATAGTAGGTGTAAAAAATTAATTATATTTTATTTTTCAACTCCAACATAAAATTTTAGGTTTTTACCCACTAAAAAACAAATACAAAAGACTATAGTCCATGACATATATTTTATATAATATAGGTAAAAATTAAGATTAAATAATGAAGCTCAGACTTATTTATATTTACATTTTTTACATTGAATTATGGTAAATTAGATATAAATATGTTCAATATGTTTCTTCTCCATCACAGAATTTTGTGTTTCTTCGTCAGTAAGCCAGAGAGTTAAAAGACTATAAATGAATAACAAATATTTTATGTTTTTTCTTCTCCATCCCAAAGTATTAGGTTTTATTAATCACTAAGCACCAAACATAATAGACTATAGTAGGTGTAAAAAATTAATTATATTTTATTTTTCAACTCCAACATAAAATTTTAGGTTTTTACCCACTAAAAAACAAAGACAAAAGACTATAGTCCATGACATATATTTTATATAATATAGGTAAAAATTAAGATTAAATAATGAAGCTCAAAATTATTTATATTTACCTTTTTTACATTGAATTATGGTAAATTAGATATAAATATGTTCAATATGTTTCTTCTCCATCACAAAATTTCGTGTTTCTTCGTCAGTAAGCCAGAGAGTTAAAAGACTATAAATGAATAACAAATATTTTATGTTTTTTCTTCTCCATCCCAAAGTCTTAGGTTTTATTAATCACTAAGCACCAAACATAATAGACTATAGTAGGTGTAAAAAATTAATTATATTTTATTTTTCAACTCCAACATAAAATTTTAGGTTTTTCCCCACTAAAAAACAAAGATAAAAGACTATAGACCATGACATATGTTTTATATAATATAGGTAAAATTAAGATTAAATAATGAAACTCAAAATTATTTATATTTACCTTTTTCACCTTGAAATATGGTAAATTAGATGTAAATATGTTCAATATGTTTCTTCACCATCCCCAAATTTCATGTTTCTTCGTCAGAGAGTTAAAAGACAATAAATGAATGACAAATATTTTAGGTTTTTTCTTCTCCATCCTAAACTCTTAGGTTTTTTTCATCACTAAGCACCAAATATAATAGACTATAGTAGGTGTAAAAAATTAATTATATTTTATTTTTCAACTCCAACATAAAATTTTAGGTTTTTCCCCACTAAAAAACAAAGATAAAAGACCATAGTCCATGACATATCTTTTATATAATATAGGTAAAAATTAAGATTAAATAATGAAGCTCAAACTTATTTATATTTACCTTTATCACATTCAATTATGGTAAATTAGACGTAAATATGTTCAATATTTTTCTTATCCATCACCAAATTTCATGTTTCTTCGTCAATAAGCCAGAGAGTTGAAAGACTATAAATGAATGACAAATATTTTAGATTTTTTCTTCACCATCTCAAAGGCTTAGGCTTTTTTCATCACTAAGCAACAAACATAATAGACTATAGTAGGTGTAAAAAATTAATTATATTTTATTTTTCAACTCCAACATATAATTTTAGGTTTTTACCCACTAAAAAACAAAGACAAAAGACTATAGTCCATGACATATATTTTATATAATATAGGTAAAAATTAAGATTAAATAATGAAGCTCGAACTTATTTATATTTACCTTTTTTACATTGAATTATGGTAAATTAGATGTAAATATGTTCAATATGTTTCTTCTCCATCACAAAATTTCGTGTTTCTTCGTCAGTAAGCCAGAGAGTTAAAAGACTATAAATGAATAACAAATATTTTATGTTTTTTCTTCTCCATCCCAAAGTCTTAGGTTTTATTAATCACTAAGCACCAAACATAATAGACTATAGTAGGTGTAAAAAATTAATTATATTTTATTTTTCAACTCCAACATAAAATTTTAGGTTTTTACCCACTAAAAAACAAAGACAAAAAACTATAGTCCATGACATATATTTTATATAATATAGGTAAAAATTAAGATTAAATAATGAAGCTCGAAATTATTTATATTTACCTTTTTTACATTGAATTATGGTAAATTAGATGTAAATATGTTCAATATATTTCTTCTCCATCCCAAAATTTCGTGTTTCTTCGTCAGAGAGTTAAAAGACAATAAATGAATGACAAATATTTTAGGTTTTTTCTTCTCCATCCCAAACTCTTAGTTTTTTTTCATCACTAAGAACCAAACATAATAGACTATAGTAGGTGTAAAAAATTAATTATATTTTATTTTTCAACTCCAACATAAAATTTTAGGTTTTTCCTCACTAAAAAACAAAGATAAAAGACCATAGTCCATGACATATCTTTTATATAATATAGGTAAAAATTAAGATTAAATAATGAAGCTCGAACTTATTTATATTTACCTTTCTTACATTGAATTATGGTAAATTAGATGTAAATATGTTCAATATATTTCTTCTCCATCCCAAAATTTCGTGTTTCTTCGTCAGAGAGTTAAAAGACAATAAATGAATGACAAATATTTTAGGTTTTTTCTTCTCCATCCCAAACTCTTAGGTTTTATTAATCACTAAGCACCAAACATAATAGACTATAGTAGGTGTAAAAAATTAATTATATTTTATTTTTCAACTCCAACATAAAATTTTAGGTTTTTACCCACTAAAAAACAAACACAAAAGACTATAGTGCATGACATATATTTTATATAATATAGGTAAAAATTAAGATTAAATAATGAAGCTCGAACTTATTTATATTTACCTTTTTTACATTGAATTATGGTAAATTAGATGTAAATATGTTCAATATATTTCTTCTCCATCCCAAAATTTCGTGTTTCTTCGTCAGAGAGTTAAAAGACAATAAATGAATGACAAATATTTTAGGTTTTTTCTTCTCCATCCCAAACTCTTAGGTTTTTTTCATCACTAACAACCAAACATAATAGACTATAGTAGGTGTAAAAAATTAATTATATTTTATTTTTCAACTCCAACATAAAATTTTAGGTTTTTCCCCACTAAACAACAAAGATAAAAGACCATAGTCCATGACATATCTTTTATATAATATAGGTAAAAATTAAGATTAAATAATGAAGCTCAAACTTATTTATATTTACCTTTATCACATTCAATTATGGTAAATTAGACGTAAATATGTTCAATATTTTTCTTATCCATCACCAAATTTCATGTTTCTTCGTCAATAAGCCAGAGAGTTGAAAGACTATAAATGAATGACAAATATTTTAGATTTTTTCTTCACCATCTCAAAGGCTTAGGCTTTTTTCATCACTAAGCAACAAACATAATAGACTATAGTAGGTGTAAAAAATTAATTATATTTTATTTTTCAACTCCAACATATAATTTTAGGTTTTTACCCACTAAAAAACAAAGACAAAAGACTATAGTCCATGACATATATTTTATATAATATAGGTAAAAATTAAGATTAAATAATGAAGCTCGAACTTATTTATATTTACCTTTTTTACATTGAATTATGGTAAATTAGATGTAAATATGTTCAATATGTTTCTTCTCCATCACAAAATTTCGTGTTTCTTCGTCAGTAAGCCAGAGAGTTAAAAGACTATAAATGAATAACAAATATTTTATGTTTTTTCTTCTCCATCCCAAAGTCTTAGGTTTTATTAATCACTAAGCACCAAACATAATAGACTATAGTAGGTGTAAAAAATTAATTATATTTTATTTTTCAACTCCAACATAAAATTTTAGGTTTTTACCCACTAAAAAACAAAGACAAAAAACTATAGTCCATGACATATATTTTATATAATATAGGTAAAAATTAAGATTAAATAATGAAGCTCGAAATTATTTATATTTACCTTTTTTACATTGAATTATGGTAAATTAGATGTAAATATGTTCAATATATTTCTTCTCCATCCCAAAATTTCGTGTTTCTTCGTCAGAGAGTTAAAAGACAATAAATGAATGACAAATATTTTAGGTTTTTTCTTCTCCATCCCAAACTCTTAGTTTTTTTTCATCACTAAGAACCAAACATAATAGACTATAGTAGGTGTAAAAAATTAATTATATTTTATTTTTCAAATCCAACATAAAATTTTAGGTTTTTCCTCACTAAAAAACAAAGATAAAAGACCATAGTCCATGACATATCTTTTATATAATATAGGTAAAAATTAAGATTAAATAATGAAGCTCGAACTTATTTATATTTACCTTTCTTACATTGAATTATGGTAAATTAGATGTAAATATGTTCAATATATTTCTTCTCCATCCCAAAATTTCGTGTTTCTTCGTCAGAGAGTTAAAAGACAATAAATGAATGACAAATATTTTAGGTTTTTTCTTCTCCATCCCAAACTCTTAGGTTTTATTAATCACTAAGCACCAAACATAATAGACTATAGTAGGTGTAAAAAATTAATTATATTTTATTTTTCAACTCCAACATAAAATTTTAGGTTTTTACCCACTAAAAAACAAACACAAAAGACTATAGTGCATGACATATATTTTATATAATATAGGTAAAAATTAAGATTAAATAATGAAGCTCGAACTTATTTATATTTACCTTTTTTACATTGAATTATGGTAAATTAGATGTAAATATGTTCAATATATTTCTTCTCCATCCCAAAATTTCGTGTTTCTTCGTCAGAGAGTTAAAAGACAATAAATGAATGACAAATATTTTAGGTTTTTTCTTCTCCATCCCAAACTCTTAGGTTTTTTTCATCACTAACAACCAAACATAATAGACTATAGTAGGTGTAAAAAATTAATTATATTTTATTTTTCAACTCCAACATAAAATTTTAGGTTTTTCCCCACTAAAAAACAAAGATAAAAGACCATAGTCCATGACATATCTTTTATATAATATAGGTAAAAATTAAGATTAAATAATGAAGCTCAAACTTATTTATATTTACCTTTTTCACATTCAATTATGGTAAATTAGACGTAAAAATGTTCAATATTTTTCTTATCCATCACCAAATTTCATGTTTCTTCGTCAATAAGCCAGAGAGTTGAAAGACTATAAATGAATGACAAATATTTTAGATTTTTTCTTCACCATCTCAAAGGCTTAGGCTTTTTTCATCACTAAGCAACAAACATAATAGACTATAGTAGGTGTAAAAAATTAATTATATTTTATTTTTCAACTCCAACATATAATTTTAGGTTTTTACCCACTAAAAAACAAAGACAAAAGACTATATAGTCCATGACATATATTTTATATAATATAGGTAAAAATTAAGATTAAATAATGAAGCTCAAACTTATTTATATTTACCTTTTTTACATTGAATTATGGTAAATTAGATGTAAATATGTTCAATATGTTTCTTCTCCATCACAAAATTTCGTGTTTCTTCGTCAGTAAGCCAGAGAGTTAAAAGACTATAAATGAATAACAAATATTTTATGTTTTTTCTTCTCCATCCCAAAGTCTTAGGTTTTATTAATCACTAAGCACCAAACATAATAGACTATAGTAGGTGTAAAAAATTAATTATATTTTATTTTTCAACTCCAACATAAAATTTTAGGTTTTTACCCACTAAAAAACAAAGACAAAAAACTATAGTCCATGACATATATTTTATATAATATAGGTAAATATTAAGATTAAATAATGAAGCTAGAACTTATTTATATTTACCTTTTTTACATTGAATTATGGTAAATTAGATGTAAATATGTTCAATATATTTCTTCTCCATCCCAAAATTTCGTGTTTCTTCGTCAGAGAGTTAAAAGACAATAAATGAATGACAAATATTTTAGGTTTTTTCTTCTCCATCCCAAACTCTTAGGTTTTTTTCATCACTAAGAACCAAACATAATAGACTATAGTAGGTGTAAAAAATTAATTATATTTTATTTTTCAACTCCAACATAAAAATTTAGGTTTTTCCCCACTAAAAAACAAAGATAAAAGACCATAGTCCATGACATATCTTTTATATAATATAAGTAAAAATTAAGATTAAATAATGAAGCTCGAACTTATTTATATTTACCTTTTTTACATTGAATTATGGTAAATTAGATGTAAATATGTTCAATATATTTCTTCTCCATCCCAAAATTTCGTGTTTCTTCGTCAGAGAGTTAAAAGACAATAAATGAATGACAAATATTTTAGGTTTTTTCTTCTCCATCCCAAAGTCTTAGGTTTTATTAATCACTAAGCACCAAACATAATAGACTATAGTAGGTGTAAAAAATTAATTATATTTTATTTTTCAACTCCAACATAAAATTTTAGGTTTTTACCCACTAAAAAACAAAGACAAAAAACTATAGTCCATGACATATATTTTATATAATATAGGTAAATATTAAGATTAAATAATGAAGCTAGAACTTATTTATATTTACCTTTTTTACATTGAATTATGGTAAATTAGATGTAAATATGTTCAATATATTTCTTCTCCATCCCAAAATTTCGTGTTTCTTCGTCAGAGAGTTAAAAGACAATAAATGAATGACAAATATTTTAGGTTTTTTCTTCTCCATCCCAAACTCTTAGGTTTTTTTCATCACTAAGAACCAAACATAATAGACTATAGTAGGTGTAAAAAATTAATTATATTTTATTTTTCAACTCCAACATAAAAATTTAGGTTTTTCCCCACTAAAAAACAAAGATAAAAGACCATAGTCCATGACATATCTTTTATATAATATAAGTAAAAATTAAGATTAAATAATGAAGCTCGAACTTATTTATATTTACCTTTTTTACATTGAATTATGGTAAATTAGATGTAAATATGTTCAATATATTTCTTCTCCATCCCAAAATTTCGTGTTTCTTCGTCAGAGAGTTAAAAGACAATAAATGAATGACAAATATTTTAGGTTTTTTCTTCTCCATCCCAAAGTCTTAGGTTTTATTAATCACTAAGCACCAAACATAATAGACTATAGTAGGTGTAAAAAATTAATTATATTTTATTTTTCAACTCCAACATAAAATTTTAGGTTTTTACCCACTAAAAAACAAAGACAAAAAACTATAGTCCATGACATATATTTTATATAATATAGGTAAAAATTAAGATTAAATAATGAAGCTCGAAATTATTTATATTTACCTTTTTTACATTGAATTATGGTAAATTAGATGTAAATATGTTCAATATATTTCTTCTCCATCCCAAAATTTCGTGTTTCTTCGTCAGAGAGTTAAAAGACAATAAATGAATGACAAATATTTTAGGTTTTTTCTTCTCCATCCCAAACTCTTAGTTTTTTTTCATCACTAAGAACCAAACATAATAGACTATAGTAGGTGTAAAAAATTAATTATATTTTATTTTTCAACTCCAACATAAAATTTTAGGTTTTTACCCACTAAAAAACAAAGACAAAAGACTATAGTGCATGACATATATTTTATATAATATAGGTAAAAATTAAGATTAAATAATGAAGCTCGAACTTATTTATATTTACCTTTTTTACATTGAATTATGGTAAATTAGATGTAAATATGTTCAATATATTTCTTCTCCATCCCAAAATTTCGTGTTTCTTCGTCAGAGAGTTAAAAGACAATAAATGAATGACAAATATTTTAGGTTTTTTCTTCTCCATCCCAAACTCATAGGTTTTTTTTCATCACTAACAACCAAACATAATAGACTATAGTAGGTGTAAAAAATTAATTATATTTTATTTTTCAACTCCAACATAAAATTTTAGGTTTTTCCCCACTAAAAAACAAAGATAAAAGACCATAGTCCATGACATATCTTTTATATAATATAGGTAAAAATTAAGATTAAATAATGAAGCTCAAACTTATTTATATTTACCTTTTTCACATTCAATTATGGTAAATTAGACGTAAAAATGTTCAATATTTTTCTTATCCATCACCAAATTTCATGTTTCTTCGTCAATAAGCCAGAGAGTTGAAAGACTATAAATGAATGACAAATATTTTAGATTTTTTCTTCACCATCTCAAAGGCTTAGGCTTTTTTCATCACTAAGCAACAAACATAATAGACTATAGTAGGTGTAAAAAATTAATTATATTTTATTTTTCAACTCCAACATATAATTTTAGGTTTTTACCCACTAAAAAACAAAGACAAAAGACTATATAGTCCATGACATATATTTTATATAATATAGGTAAAAATTAAGATTAAATAATGAAGCTCAAACTTATTTATATTTACCTTTTTTACATTGAATTATGGTAAATTAGATGTAAATATGTTCAATATGTTTCTTCTCCATCACAAAATTTCGTGTTTCTTCGTCAGTAAGCCAGAGAGTTAAAAGACTATAAATGAATAACAAATATTTTATGTTTTTTCTTCTCCATCCCAAAGTCTTAGGTTTTATTAATCACTAAGCACCAAACATAATAGACTATAGTAGGTGTAAAAAATTAATTATATTTTATTTTTCAACTCCAACATAAAATTTTAGGTTTTTACCCACTAAAAAACAAAGACAAAAAACTATAGTCCATGACATATATTTTATATAATATAGGTAAATATTAAGATTAAATAATGAAGCTAGAACTTATTTATATTTACCTTTTTTACATTGAATTATGGTAAATTAGATGTAAATATGTTCAATATATTTCTTCTCCATCCCAAAATTTCGTGTTTCTTCGTCAGAGAGTTAAAAGACAATAAATGAATGACAAATATTTTAGGTTTTTTCTTCTCCATCCCAAACTCTTAGTTTTTTTTCATCACTAAGAACCAAACATAATAGACTATAGTAGGTGTAAAAAATTAATTATATTTTATTTTTCAACTCCAACATAAAATTTTAGGTTTTTCCTCACTAAAAAACAAAGATAAAAGACCATAGTCCATGACATATCTTTTATATAATATAGGTAAAAATTAAGATTAAATAATGAAGCTCGAACTTATTTATATTTACCTTTCTTACATTGAATTATGGTAAATTAGATGTAAATATGTTCAATATATTTCTTCTCCATCCCAAAATTTCGTGTTTCTTCGTCAGAGAGTTAAAAGATAATAAATGAATGACAAATATTTTAGGTTTTTTCTTCTCCATCCCAAACTCTTAGGTTTTATTAATCACTAAGCACCAAACATAATAGACTATAGTAGGTGTAAAAAATTAATTATATTTTATTTTTCAACTCCAACATAAAATTTTAGGTTTTTACCCACTAAAAAACAAAGACAAAAGACTATAGTGCATGACATATATTTTATATAATATAGGTAAAAATTAAGATTAAATAATGAAGCTCGAACTTATTTATATTTACCTTTTTTACATTGAATTATGGTAAATTAGATGTAAATATGTTCAATATATTTCTTCTCCATCCCAAAATTTCGTGTTTCTTCGTCAGAGAGTTAAAAGACAATAAATGAATGACAAATATTTTAGGTTTTTTCTTCTCCATCCCAAACTCTTAGGTTTTTTTCATCACTAAGAACCAAACATAATAGACTATAGTAGGTGTAAAAAATTAATTATATTTTATTTTTCAACTCCAACATAAAATTTTAGGTTTTTCCCCACTAAAAAACAAAGATAAAAGACCATAGTCCATGACATATCTTTTATATAATATAGGTAAAATTTAAGATTAAATAATGAAGCTCGAACTTATTTATATTTACCTTTCTTACATTGAATTATGGTAAATTAGATGTAAATATGTTCAATATATTTCTTCTCCATCCCAAAATTTCGTGTTTCTTCGTCAGAGAGTTAAAAGACAATAAATGAATGACAAATATTTTAGGTTTTTTCTTCTCCATCCCAAACTCTTAGGTTTTTTTCATCACTAACAACCAAACATAATAGACTATAGTAGGTGTAAAAAATTAATTATATTTTATTTTTCAACTCCAACATAAAATTTTAGGTTTTTCCCCACTAAAAAACAAAGATAAAAGACCATAGTCCATGACATATCTTTTATATAATATAGGTAAAAATTAAGATTAAATAATGAAGCTCAAAATTATTTATATTTACCTTTTTCACATTCAATTATGGTAAATTAGACGTAAATATGTTCAATATTTTTCTTATCCATCACCAAATTTCATGTTTCTTCGTCAATAAGCCAGAGAGTTGAAAGACTATAAATGAATGACAAATATTTTAGATTTTTTCTTCACCATCTCAAAGGCTTAGGCTTTTTTCATCACTAAGCAACAAATATAATAGACTATAGTAGGTGTAAAAAATTAATTATATTTAATTTTTCACCTCCAACATATAATTTTAGGTTTTTACCCACTAAAAAACAAAGACAAAAGACTAAAGTCCATGACATATATTTTATATAATATAGGTAAAAATTAAGATTAAATAATGAAGCTCAAACTTATTTATATTTACCTTTTTTACATTGAATTATGGTAAATTAGATGTAAATATGTTCAATATGTTTCTTCTCCATCACAAAATTTCGTGTTTCTTCGTCAGTAAGCCAGAGAGTTAAAAGACTATAAATGAATAACAAATATTTTATGTTTTTTCTTCTCCATCCCAAAGTCTTAGGTTTTATTAATCACTAAGCACCAAACATAATAGACTATAGTAGGTGTAAAAAATTAATTATATTTTATTTTTCAACTCCAACATAAAATTTTAGGTTTTTCCCCACTAAAAAACAAAGATAAAAGACCATAGTCCATGACATATCTTTTATATAATATAGGTAAAAATTAAGATTAAATAATGAAGCTCGAACTTATTTATATTTACCTTTCTTACATTGAATTATGGTAAATTAGATGTAAATATGTTCAATATATTTCTTCTCCATCCCAAAATTTCGTGTTTCTTCGTCAGAGAGTTAAAAGACAATAAATGAATGACAAATATTTTAGGTTTTTTCTTCTCCATCCCAAACTCTTAGGTTTTATTAATCACTAAGCACCAAACATAATAGACTATAGTAGGTGTAAAAAATTAATTATATTTTATTTTTCAAATCCAACATAAAATTTTAGGTTTTTACCCACTAAAAACCAAAGACAAAAGACTATAGTGCATGACATATATTTTATATAATATAGGTAAAAATTAAGATTAAATAATGAAGCTCGAACTTATTTATATTTACCTTTTTTACATTGAATTATGGTAAATTAGATGTAAATATGTTCAATATATTTCTTCTCCATCCCAAAATTTCATGTTTCTTCGTCAGAGAGTTAAAAGACAATAATTGAATGACAAATATTTTAGGTTTTTTCTTCTCCATCCCAAACTCTTAGGTTTTTTTCATCACTAACAACCAAACATAATAGACTATAGTAGGTGTAAAAAATTAATTATATTTTATTTTTCAACTCCAACATAAAGTTTTAGGTTTTTACCCACAAAAAAACAAAGACAAAAGACTATAGTCCATGACATATATTTTATATAATATAGGTAAAATTAAGATTAAATAATGAAGATCAAACTTATTTATATTTACCTTTTTTACATTGAATTATGGTAAATTAGATGTAAATATGTTCAATATGTTTCTTCTCCATCACAAAATTTCGTGTTTCTTCGTCAGTAAGCCAGAGAGTTAAAAGACTATAAAAGAATGACAAATATTTTAGATTTTTTCTTCACCATCTCAAAGGCTTAGGCTTTTTTCATCACTAATCAACAAACATAATAGACTATAGTAGGTGTAAAAAATTAATTATATTTTATTTTTCAACTCCAACATAAAATTTCAGGTTTTTAACCACTAAAAAACAAAGACAAAAGACTTCAGTCCATGACATATATTTTATATAATATAGGTTAAAATTAAGATTAAATAATGAAGCTCAAACTTATTTATATTTACCTTTTTTAAATTTAATTATGGTAAATTAGATGTAAAAATGTTCAATATGTTTCTTCTCCATCACAAAATTTCGTGTTTCTTCGTCAGTAAGCCAGAGAGTTAAAAGACTATAAATGAATAACAAATATTTTAGGTTTTTTCTTCTCCATCCCAAACTCTTAGGTTTTATTAATCACTAAGAAACAAAAATAATAGACTATAGTAGGTGTAAAAAATTAATTATATTTTATTTTTCAACTCCAACATAAAACTTTAGGTTTTTCCCCACTAAAAAACAAAGACAAAAGACTATAGTCCATGACATATCTTTTATATAATATAGGTAAAATTTAAGATTAAATAATGAAGCTCAAACTTATTTATATTTACCTTTTTTACATTGAATTATGGTAAATTAGATGTAAATATGTTCAATATGTTTCTTCTCCATCCCAAAATTTCGTGTTTCTTCGTTAGAGAGTTAAAAGACAATAAATGAATGACAAATATTTTAGGTTTTTTCTTCTCCATCCCAAACTCTTAGGTTTTTTTAATCACTAACAACCAAACATAATAGACTATAGTAGGTGTAAAAAATTAATTATATTTTATTTTTCAACTCCAACATAAAATTTTAGGTTTTTCCCCACTAAAAAACAAAGATAAAAGACCATAGTCCATGACATATCTTTTATATAATATAGGTAAAAATCAAGATTAAATAATGAAGCTCAAACTTATTTATATTTACCTTTTTCACATTCAATTATGGTAAATTAGACGTAAATATGTTCAATATTTTTCTTATCCATCACCAAATTTCATGTTTCTTCGTCAATAAGCCAGAGAGTTGAAAGACTATAAATGAATGACAAATATTTTAGATTTTTTCTTCACCATCTCAAAGGCTTAGGCTTTTTTCATCACTAAGCAACAAACATAATAGACTATAGTAGGTGTAAAAAATTAATTATATTTTATTTTTCAACTCCAACATATAATTTTAGGTTTTTACCCACTAAAAAACAAAGACAAAAGACTATAGTCCATGACATATATTTTATATAATATAGGTAAAAATTAAGATTAAATAATGAAGCTTAAACTTATACATATTTACCTTTTTTACATTGAATTATGGTAAATTAGATGTAAATATGTTCAATATGTTTCTTCTCCATCACAAAATTTCGTGTTTCTTCGTCAGTAAGCCAGAGAGTTAAAAGACTATAAATGAATAACAAATATTATATGTTTTTTCTTATCCATCCCAAAGTCTTAGGTTTTATTAATCACTAAGCACCAAACATAATAGACTATAGTAGGTGTAAAAAATTAATTACATTTTGTTTTTCAACTCCATTATAAAATTTTAGGTTTTTACCCACTAAAAAACAAAGACAAAAGACTATAGTCCATGACATATATTTTGTATAATATAGGTAAAAATTAAGATTAAATAATGAAGCTCAAACTTATTTATATTTACCTTTTTTACATTGATTTTTGGTAAATTAGATGTAAATATGTTCAATATGTTTCTTCTCCATCCCAAAATTTCGTGTTTCTTTGTCAGAGAGTTAAAAGACAATAAATGAATGACAAATATTTTAGGTTTTTTCTTCTCCATCCCAAACTCTTAGGTTTTTTTCATCACTAAGCACCAAATATAATAGACTATAGTAGGTGTAAAAAATTAATTATATTTTATTTTTCAACTCCAACATAAAATTTTAGGTTTTTCCCCACTAAAAAACAAAGATAAAAGACCATAGTCCATGACATATATTTTATATAATATAGGTAAAAATTAAGATTAAATAATGAAGCTCAAACTTATTTATATTTACCTTTTCACATTGAATTATGGTAAATTAGACGTAAATATGTTCAATATGTTTCTTCTCCATCACCAAATTTCATGTTTCTTCGTCAGTAATCTAGAGAGTTAAAAGACAATAAATGAATGACAAATATTTTAGGTTTTTTCTTCTCCATCGCAAAGGCTTAGGCTTTTTTCATCACTAAGCAACAAACATAATAGACTATAGTAGGTGTAAGAAATTAATTATGTTTTATTTTTCAACTCCAACATAAAAGTTTAGGTTTTTACCCACTAAAAAACAAAGACAAAAGACTATAGTCCATGACATATATTTTATATAATATAGGTAAAATTAAGATTAAATAATGAAGCTCAAACTTATTTATATTTACCTTTTTTACATTGAATTATGGTAAATTAGATGTAAAAATGTTCAATATGTTTCTTCTCCATCACAATTTCGTGTTTCTTCGTCAGTAAGCCAGAGAGTTAAAAGACTATAAATGAATAACAAATATTTTATGTTTTTTCTTCTCCATCCCAAAGTCTTAGGTTTTATTAATCACTAAGCACCAAACATAATAGACTATAGTAGGTGTAAAAAATTAATTACATTTTGTTTTTCAACTCCATTATAAAATTTTAGGTTTTTCCCCACTAAAAAACAAAGATAAAAGACTATAGTCCATGACATATCTTTTATATAATATAGGTAAAAATTAAGATTAAATAATGAAGCTCAAACTTATTTATATTTACCTTTTTCACATTGAATTATGGTAAATTAGACACAAATATGTTCAATATGTTTCTTCTCCATCACCAAATTTCATGTTTTTTCGTCAGTAATCCAGAGAGTTAAAAGACAATAAATGAATGACAAATATTTTAGGTTTTTTCTTCTCCATCCCAAAGGCTTAGGCTTTTTTCATCACTAAGCAACAAACATAATAGACTCTAGTAGGTGTAAAAAATTAATTATATTTGATTTTTCAACTCCAACATAAAATTTCAGGTTTTTAACCACTAAAAAACAAAGACAAAAGACTATAGTCCATGACATATATTTTATATAATATAGGTTAAAATTAAGATTAAATAATGAAGCTCAAACTTATTTATATTTACCTTTTTTACATTGAATTATGGTAAATTAGATGTAAAAATGTTCAATATGTTTCTTCTCCATCACAAAATTTCGTGTTTCTTCGTCAGTAAGCCAGAGAGTTAAAAGACTATAAATGAATAACAAATATTTTATGTTTTTTCTTCTCCATCCCAAAGTCTTAGGTTTTATTAATCACTAAGCACCAAACATAATAGACTATAGTAGGTGTAAAAAATTAATTACATTTTGTTTTTCAACTCCATTATAAAATTTTAGGTTTTTCCCCACTAAAAAACAAAGATAAAAGACTATAGTCCATGACATATCTTTTATATAATATAGGTAAAAATTAAGATAAAATAATGAAGCTCAAACTTATTTATATTTACCTTTTTCACATTGAATTATGGTAAATTAGACGTAAATATGTTCAATATGTTTCTTCTCCATCACCAAATTTCATGTTTCTTCGTCAGTAATCCAGAGAGTTAAAAGACAATAAATGAATGACAAATATTTTAGGTTTTTTCTTCTCCATCCCAAAGGCTTAGGCTTTTTTCATCACTAAGCAACAAACATAATAGACTATAGTAGGTGTAAAAAATTAATTATATTTTATTTTTCAACTCCATTATAAAATTTTAGGTTTTTACTCACTAAAAAACAAAGACAAAAGACTATAATCCATGACATATATTTTATATAATATAGGTAAAATTAAGATTAAATAATGAAGCTCAAACTTATTTATATTTACCTTTTTTACATTGAATTATGGTAAATTAGACGTAAATATGTTCAATATGTTTCTTCTCCATCACCAAATTTCATGTTTCTTCGTCAGTAAGCCAGAGAGTTAAAAGACTATAAATGAATAACAAATATTTTATGTTTTTTCTTCTCCATCCGAAAGTCTTAGGTTTTATTAATCACTAAGCACCAAACATAATAGACTACAGTAGGTGTAAAAAATTAATTATATTTTATTTTTCAACTCCAACATAAAAGTTTAGGTTTTTACCCACTAAAAAACAAAGACAAAAGACTATAGTCCATGACATATATTTTATATAATATAGGTAAAAATTAAGATTAAATAATGAAGCTCAAACTTATTTATATTTACCTTTTTTACATTGAATTATGGTAAATTAGCTGTAAATATGTTCAATATGTTTCTTCTCCATCCCAAAATTTCGTGTTTCTTTGTCAGAGAGTTAAAAGACAATAAATGAATGACAAATATTTTAGGTTTTTTCTTCTCCATCCCAAACTCTTAGGTTTTTTTCATCACTAAGCACCAAATATAATAGACTATAGTAGGTGTAAAAAATTAATTATATTTTATTTTTCAACTCCAACATAAAATTTTAGGTTTTTCCCCACTAAAAAACAAAGATAAAAGACCATAGTCTATGACATATATTTTATATAATATAGGTAAAAATTAAGATTAAATAATGAAGCTCAAACTTATTTATATTTACCTTTTCACATTGAATTATGGTAAATAAGACGTTAATATGTTCAATATGTTTCTTCTCCATCACCAAATTTCGTGTTTCTTTGTCAGAGAGTTAAAAGACAATAAATGAATGACAAATATTTTAGGTTTTTTCTTCTCCATCCCAAACTCTTAGGTTTTTTCATCACTAAGCACCAAATATAATAGACTATAGTAGGTGTAAAAAATTAATTATATTTTATTTTTCAACTCCAACATAAAAGTTTAGGTTTTTCCCCACTAAAAAACAAAGATAAAAGACCATAGTCCATGACATATATTTTATATAATATAGGTAAAAATTAAGATTAAATAATGAAGCTCAAACTTATTTATATTTACCTTTTTCACATTGAATTATGGTAAATTAGACGTAAATATGTTCAATATGTTTCTTCTCCATCACCAAATTTCATGTTTCTTCATCAGTAATCCAGAGAGTTAAAAGACAATAAATGAATGACAAATATTTTAGGTTTTTTCTTCTCCATCCCAAAGGCTTATACTTTTTTCATCACTAAGCAACAAACATAATAGACTATAGTAGGTGTAAAAAATTAATTATATTTTATTTTTCAACTCCAACATAAAGTTTTAGGTTTTTACCCACAAAAAAACAAAGACAAAAGACTATAGTCCATGACATATATTTTATATAATATAGGTAAAATTAAGATTAAATAATGAAGATCAAACTTATTTATATTTACCTTTTTTACATTGAATTATGGTAAATTAGATGTAAATATGTTCAATATGTTTCTTCTCCATCACAAAATTTCGTGTTTCTTCGTCAGTAAGCCAGAGAGTTAAAAGACTATAAAAGAATGACAAATATTTTAGATTTTTTCTTCACCATCTCAAAGGCTTAGGCTTTTTTCATCACTAATCAACAAACATAATAGACTATAGTAGGTGTAAAAAATTAATTATATTTTATTTTTCAACTCCAACATAAAATTTCAGGTTTTTAACCACTAAAAAACAAAGACAAAAGACTTCAGTCCATGACATATATTTTATATAATATAGGTTAAAATTAAGATTAAATAATGAAGCTCAAACTTATTTATATTTACCTTTTTTAAATTTAATTATGGTAAATTAGATGTAAAAATGTTCAATATGTTTCTTCTCTATCACAAAATTTCGTGTTTCTTCGTCAGTAAGCCAGAGAGTTAAAAGACTATAAATGAATAACAAATATTTTAGGTTTTTTCTTCTCCATCCCAAACTCTTAGGTTTTATTAATCACTAAGAACCAAACATAATAGACTATAGTAGGTGTAAAAAATTAATTACATTTTGTTTTTAAACTCCATTATAAAACTTTAGGTTTTTCCCCACTAAAAAACAAAGACAAAAGACTATAGTCCATGACATATCTTTTATATAATATAGGTAAAATTTAAGATTAAATAATGAAGCTCAAACTTATTTATATTTACCTTTTTTACATTGAATTATGGTAAATTAGATGTAAATATGTTCAATATGTTTCTTCTCCATCCCAAAATTTCGTGTTTCTTCGTTAGAGAGTTAAAAGACAATAAATGAATGACAAATATTTTAGGTTTTTTCTTCTCCATCCCAAACTCTTAGGTTTTTTTCATCACTAACAACCAAACATAATAGACTATAGTAGGTGTAAAAAATTAATTATATTTTATTTTTCAACTCCAACATAAAATTTTAGGTTTTTCCCCACTAAAAAACAAAGATAAAAGACCATAGTCCATGACATATCTTTTATATAATATAGGTAAAAATCAAGATTAAATAATGAAGCTCAAACTTATTTATATTTACCTTTTTCACATTCAATTATGGTAAATTAGACGTAAATATGTTCAATATTTTTCTTATCCATCACCAAATTTCATGTTTCTTCGTCAATAAGCCAGAGAGTTGAAAGACTATAAATGAATGACAAATATTTTAGATTTTTTCTTCACCATCTCAAAGGCTTAGGCTTTTTTCATCACTAAGCAACAAACATAATAGACTATAGTAGGTGTAAAAAATTAATTATATTTTATTTTTCAACTCCAACATATAATTTTAGGTTTTTACCCACTAAAAAACAAAGACAAAAGACTATAGTCCATGACATATATTTTATATAATATAGGTAAAAATTAAGATTAAATAATGAAGCTCAAACTTATTTATATTTACCTTTTTTACATTGAATTATGGTAAATTAGATGTAAATATGTTCAATATGTTTCTTCTCCATCACAGAATTTCGTGTTTCTTCGTCAGTAAGCCAGAGAGTTAAAAGACTATAAATGAATAACAAATATTTTATGTTTTTTCTTCTCCATCCCAAAGTCTTAGGTTTTATTAATCACTAAGCACCAAACATAATAGACTATAGTAGGTGTAAAAAATTAATTATATTTTATTTTTCAACTCCAACATAAAATTTTAGGTTTTTACCCACTAAAAAACAAAGACAAAAAACTATAGTCCATGACATATATTTTATATAATATAGGTAAAAATTAAGATTAAATAATGAAGCTAGAACTTATTTATATTTACCTTTTTTACATTGAATTATGGTAAATTAGATGTAAATATGTTCAATATATTTCTTTTCCATCCCAAAATTTCGTGTTTCTTCGTCAGAGAGTTAAAAGACAATAAATGAATGACAAATATTTTAGGTTTTTTCTTCTCCATCCCAAACTCTTAGGTTTTTTTCATCACTAAGAACCAAACATAATAGACTATAGTAGGTGTAAAAAATTAATTATATTTTATTTTTCAACTCCAACATAAAATTTTAGGTTTTTCCCCACTAAAAAACAAAGATAAAAGACCATAGTCCATGACATATCTTTTATATAATATAGGTAAAAATAAAGATTAAATAATGAAGCTCAAACTTATTTATATTTACCTTTTTCACATTCAATTATGGTAAATTAGACGTAAATATGTTCAATATTTTTCTTATCCATCACCAAATTTCATGTTTCTTCGTCAATAAGCCAGAGAGTTGAAAGACTATAAATGAATGACAAATATTTTAGATTTTTTCTTCACCATCTCAAAGGCTTAGGCTTTTTTCATCACTAAGCAACAAACATAATAGACTATAGTAGGTGTAAAAAATTAATTATATTTTATTTTTCAACTCCAACATATAATTTTAGGTTTTTACCCACTAAAAAACAAAGACAAAAGACTATAGTCCATGACATATATTTTATATAATATAGGTAAAAATTAAGATTAAATAATGAAGCTCAAACTTATTTATATTTACCTTTTTTACATTGAATTATGGTAAATTAGATGTAAATATGTTCAATATGTTTCTTCTCCATCACAAAATTTCGTGTTTCCTCGTCAGTAAGCCAAAGAGTTAAAAGACTATAAATGAATAACAAATATTTTATGTTTTTTCTTCTCCATCCCAAAGTCTTAGGTTTTATTAATCACTAAGCACCAAACATAATAGACTATAGTAGGTGTAAAAAATTAATTATATTTTATTTTTCAACTCCAACATTAAATTTTAGGTTTTTACCCACTAAAAAACAAAGACAAAAAACTATAGTCCATGACATATATTTTATATAATATAGGTAAAAATTAAGATTAAATAATGAAGCTAGAACTTATTTATATCTACCTTTTTTACATTGAATTATGGTAAATTAGATGTAAATATGTTCAATATTTTTCTTCTCCATCCCAAAATTTCGTGTTTCTTCGTCAGAGAGTTAAAAGACAATAAATGAATGACAAATATTTTAGGTTTTTTCTTCTCCATCCCAAACTCTTAGGTTTTTTCATCACTAAGAACCAAACATAATAGACTATAGTAGGTGTAAAAAATTAATTATATTTTATTTTTCAACTCCAATATAAAATTTTAGGTTTTTCCCCACTAAAAAACAAAGATAAAAGACCATAGTCCATGACATATCTTTTATATAATATAGGTAAAAATAAAGATTAAATAATGAAGCTCAAACTTATTTATATTTACCTTTTTCACATTCAATTATGGTAAATTAGACGTAAATATGTTCAATATTTTTCTTATCCATCACCAAATTTCATGTTTCTTCGTCAATAAGCCAGAGAGTTGAAAGACTATAAATGAATGACAAATATTTTAGATTTTTTCTTCACCATCTCAAAGGCTTAGGCTTTTTTCATCACTAAGCAACAAACATAATAGACTATAGTAGGTGTAAAAAATTAATTATATTTTATTTTTCAACTCCAACATATAATTTTAGGTTTTTACCCACTAAAAAACAAAGACAAAAGACTATAGTCCATGACATATATTTTATATAATATAGGTAAAAATTAAGATTAAATAATGAAGCTCAAACTTATTTATATTTACCTTTTTTACATTGAATTATGGTAAATTAGATGTAAATATGTTCAATATGTTTCTTCTCCATCACAAAATTTCGTGTTTCTTCGTCAGTAAGCCAGAGAGTTAAAAGACTATAAATGAATAACAAATATTTTATGTTTTTTCTTCTCCATCCCAAAGTCTTAGGTTTTATTAATCACTAAGCACCAAACATAATAGACTATAGTAGGTGTAAAAAATTAATTATATTTTATTTTTCAACTCCAACATAAAATTTTAGGTTTTTACCCACTAAAAAACAAAGATAAAAGACTATAGTCCATGACATATATTTTATATAATATAGGTAAAAATTAAGATTAAATAATGAAGCTTAAACTTATACATATTTACCTTTTTTACATTGAATTATGGTAAATTAGATGTAAATATGTTCAATATGTTTCTTCTCCATCACAAAATTTCGTGTTTCTTCGTCAGTAAGCCAGAGTGTTAAAAGACTATAAATGAATAACAAATATTTTATGTTTTTTCTTATCCATCCCAAAGTCTTAGGTTTTATTAATCACTAAGAACCAAACATAAGAGACTATAGTAGGTGTAAAAAATTAATTACATTTTGTTTTTCAACTCCATTATAAAATTTTAGGTTTTTACCCACTAAAAAACAAAGACAAAAGACTATAGTCCATGACATATATTTTGTATAATATAGGTAAAAATTAAGATTAAATAATGAAGCTCAAACTTATTTATATTTACCTTTTTTACATTGAATTATGGTAAATTAGATGTAAATATGTTCAATATGTTTCTTCTCCATCCCAAAATTTCGTGTTTCTTTGTCAGAGAGTTAAAAGACAATAAATGAATGACAAATATTTTAGGTTTTTTCTTCTCCATCCCAAACTCTTAGGTTTTTTTCATTACTAAGCACCAAATATAATAGACTATAGTAGGTGTAAAAAATTAATTATATTTTATTTTTCAACTCCAACATAAAATTTTAGGTTTTTCCCCACTAAAAAACAAAGATAAAAGACCATAGTCCATGACATATATTTTATATAATATAGGTAAAAATTAAGATTAAATAATGAAGCTCAAACTTATTTATATTTACCTTTTCACATTGAATTATGGTAAATTAGACGTAAATATGTTCAATATGTTTCTTCTGCATCACCAAATTTCATGTTTCTTCGTCAGTAATCTAGAGAGTTAAAAGACAATAAATGAATGACAAATATTTTAGGTTTTTTCTTCTCCATCGCAAAGGCTTAGGCTTTTTTCATTACTAAGCAACAAACATAATAGACTATAGTAGGTGTAAGAAATTAATTATATTTTATTTTTCAACTCCAACATAAAATTTTAGGTTTTTCCCCACTAAAAAACAAAGACAAAAGACTATAGTCCATGACATATATTTTATATAATATAGGTAAAATTAAGATTAAATAATGAAGCTCAAACTTATTTATATTTACATTTTTTACATTGAATTATGGTAAATTAGATGTAAAAATGTTCAATATGTTTCTTCTCCATCACAATTTCGTGTTTCTTCGTCAGTAAGCCAGAGAGTTAAAAGACTATAAATGAATAACAAATATTTTATGTTTTTTCTTCTCCATCCCAAAGTCTTAGGTTTTATTAATCACTAAGCACCAAACATAATAGACTATAGTAGGTGTAAAAAATTAATTACATTTTGTTTTTCAACTCCATTATAAAATTTTAGGTTTTTCCCCACTAAAAAACAAAGATAAAAGACTATAGTCCATGACATATCTTTTATATAATATAGGTAAAAATTAAGATTAAATAATGAAGCTCAAACTTATTTATATTTACCTTTTTCACATTGAATTATGGTAAATTAGACACAAATATGTTCAATATGTTTCTTCTCCATCACCAAATTTCATGTTTCTTCGTCAGTAATCCAGAGAGTTAAAAGACAATAAATGAATGACAAATATTTTAGGTTTTTTCTTCTCCATCCCAAAGGCTTAGGCTTTTTTCATCACTAAGCAACAAACATAATAGACTATAGTAGGTGTAAAAAATTAATTATATTTTATTTTTCAACTCCAACATAAAATTTCAGGTTTTTAACCACTAAAAAACAAAGACAAAAGACTATAGTCCATGACATATATTTTATATAATATAGGTTAAATTTAAGATTAAATAATGAAGCTCAAACTTATTTATATTTACCTTTTTTACATTGAATTATTGTAAATTAGATGTAAAAATGTTCAATATGTTTCTTCTCCATCACAAAATTTCGTGTTTCTTCGTCAGTAAGCCAGAGAGTTAAAAGACTATAAATGAATAAAAAATATTTTATGTTTTTTCTTCTCCATCCCAAAGTCTTAGGTTTTATTAATCACTAAGCACCAAAAATAATAGACTATAGTAGGTGTAAAAAATTAATTCCATTTTGTTTTTCAACTCCATTATAAAATTTTAGGTTTTTCCCCACTAAAAAACAAAGATAAAAGACTATAGTCCATGACATATCTTTTATATAATATAGGTAAAAATTAAGATTAAATAATGAAGCTCAAACTTATTTATATTTACCTTTTTCACATTGAATTATGGTAAATTAGACGTAAATATGTTCAATATGTTTCTTCTCCATCACCAAATTTCATGTTTCTTCGTCAGTAATCCAGAGAGTTAAAAGACAATAAATGAATGACAAATATTTTAGGTTTTTTCTTCTCCATCCCAAAGGCTTAGGCTTTTTTCATCACTAAGCAACAAACATAATAGACTATAGTAGGTGTAAAAAATTAATTATATTTTATTTTTTAACTCCATTATAAAATTTTAGGTTTTTACCCACTAAAAAACAAAGACAAAAGACTATAGTCCATGACATATATTTTATATAATATAGGTAAAATTAAGATTAAATAATGAAGCTCAAACTTATTTATATTTACCTTTTTTACATTGAATTATGGTAAATTAGATGTAAATATGTTGAATATGTTTCTTCTCCATCACAAAATTTCATGTTTCTTCGTCAGTAAGCCAGAGAGTTAAAAGACTATAAAAGAATGACAAATATTTTAGATTTTCTCTTCACCATCTCAAAGACTTAGGCTTTTTTCATCACTAAGCAACAAACATAATAGACTATAGTAGGTGTAAAAAATTAATTATATTTTATTTTTCAACTCCAACATAAAATTTCAGTTTTTTAACCACTAAAAAACAAAGACAAAAGACTATAGTCCATGACATATATTTTATATAATATAGGTTAAAATTAAGATTAAATAATGAAGCTCAAACTTATTTATATTTACCTTTTTTACATTGAATTATGGTAAATTAGCTGTAAATATGTTCAATATGTTTCTTCTCCATCCCAAAATTTCGTGTTTCTTCGTCAGTAATCCAGAGAGTTAAAAGACAATAAATGAATAACAAATATTTTAGGTTTTTTCTTCTCCATCGCAAAGGCTTAGGCTTTTTTCATCACTAAGCAACAAACATGATAGACTATAGTAGGTGTAAAAAATTAATTATATTTTATTTTTCAACTCCAACATAAAATTTTAGGTTTTTACCCACTAAAAAACAAAGACAAAAGACTATAGTCCATGACATATCTTTTATATAATATAGGTAAAAATTATGATTAAATAATGAAGCTCAAACTTATTTATATTTACCTTTTTCACATTGAATTATGGTAAATTAGACGTTAATATGTTCAATATGTTTCTTCTCCATCACCAAATTTCATGTTTCTTCGTCAGTAAGACAGAGAGTTAAAAGACTATAAATGAATAACAAATATTTTATGTTTTTTCTTCTCCATCCGAAAGTCTTAGGTTTTATTAATCACTAAGCACCAAACATAATAGACTATAGTAGGTGTAAAAAATTAATTATATTTTATTTTTCAACTCCAACATAAAAGTTTAGGTTTTTACCCACTAAAAAACAAAGACAAAAGACTATAGTCCATGACATATATTTTATATAATATAGGTAAAAATTAAGATTAAATAATGAAGCTCAAACTTATTTATATTTACCTTTTTTACATTGAATTATGGTAAATTAGCTGTAAATATGTTCAATATGTTTCTTCTCCATCCCAAAATTTCGTGTTTCTTTGTCAGAGAGTTAAAAGACAATAAATGAATGACAAATATTTTAGGTTTTTTCTTCTCCATCCCAAACTCTTAGGTTTTTTTCATCACTAAGTACCAAATATAATAGACTATAGTAGGTGTAAAAAATTAATTATATTTTATTTTTCAACTCCAACATAAAATTTTAGGTTTTTCCCCACTAAAAAACAAAGATAAAAAACCATAGTCTATGACATATATTTTATATAATATAGGTAAAAATTAAGATTAAATAATGAAGCTCAAACTTATTTATATTTACCTTTTCACATTGAATTATGGTAAATTAGACGTAAATATGTTCAATATGTTTCTTCTCCATCACCAAATTTCGTGTTTCTTTGTCAGAGAGTTAAAAGACAATAAATGAATGACAAATATTTTAGGTTTTTTCTTCTCCATCCCAAACTCTTAGGTTTTTTTCATCACTAAGCACCAAATATAATAGACTATAGTAGGTGTAAAAAATTAATTATATTTTATTTTTCAACTCCAACATAAAAGTTTAGGTTTTTCCCCACTAAAAAACAATGATAAAAGACCATAGTCCATGACATATATTTTATATAATATAGGTAAAAATTAAGATTAAATAATGAAGCTCAAACTTATTTATATTTACCTTTTTCACATTGAATTATGGTAAATTAGACGTAAATATGAGCAATATGTTTCTTCTCCATCACCAAATTTCATGTTTCTTCGTCAGTAATCCAGAGAGTTAAAAGACAATAAATGAATGACAAATATTTTAGGTTTTTTCTTCTCCATCCCAAAGGCTTAGGCTTTTTTCATCACTAAGCAACAAACATAATAGACTATAGTAGGTGTAAAAAATTAATTATATTTTATTTTTCAACTCCAACATAAAGTTTTAGGTTTTTACCCACAAAAAAACAAAGACAAAAGACTATAGTCCATGACATATATTTTATATAATATAGGTAAAATTAAGATTAAATAATGAAGATCAAACTTATTTATATTTACCTTTTTTACATTGAATTATGGTAAATTAGATGTAAATATGTTCAATATGTTTCTTTTCCATCACAAAATTTCGTGTTTCTTCGTCAGTAAGCCAGAGAGTTAAAAGACTATAAAAGAATGACAAATTTTTTATATTTTTTCTTCACCATCTCAAAGGCTTAGGCTTTTTTCAGCACTAATCAACAAACATAATAGACTATAGTAGGTGTAAAAAATTAATTATATTTTATTTTTCAACTCCAACATAAAATTTTAGGTTTTTACCCACTAAAAAACAAAGAGAAAAGACTATAGTCCATGACATATATTTTATATAATATAGGTAAAAATTAAGATTAAATAATGAAGCTCAAACTTATTTATATTTACCTTTTTTACATTGAATTATGGTAAATTAGATGTAAATATGTTCAATATGTTTCTTCTCCATCACAAAATTTCGTGTTTCTTCGTCAGTAAGCCAGAGAGTTAAAAGACTATAAATGAATAACAAATATTTTATGTTTTTTCTTCTCAATCCCAAAGTCTTAGGTTTTATTAATCACTAAGCACCAAACATAATAGACTATAGTAGGTGTAAAAAATTAATTACATTTTGTTTTTAAACTCCATTATAAAACTTTAGGTTTTTCCCCACTAAAAAACAAAGATAAAAGACTATAGTCCATGACATATCTTTTATATAATATAGGTAAAATTTAAGATTAAATAATGAAGCTCAAACTTATTTATATTTACCTTTTTTACATTGAATTATGGTAAATTAGATGTAAATATGTTCAATATGTTTCTTCTCCATCCCAAAATTTCGTGTTTCTTCGTTAGAGAGTTAAAAGACAATAAATGAATGACAAATATTTTAGGTTTTTTCTTCTCCATCCAAAACTCTTAGGTTTTTTTCATCACTAAGCACCAAACATAATAGACTATAGTAGGTGTAAAAAATTAATTATATTTTATTTTTCAACTCCAATATAAACTTTTAGGTTTTTCCCCACTAAAAAACAAAGATAAAAGACCATAGTCCATGACATATATTTTATATAATATAGGTAAAAACTAAGATTAAATAATGAAGCTCAAACTTATTTATATTTACCTTTTTCACATTGAATTATGGTAAATTATACGTAAATATGTTCAATATGTTTCTTCTCCATCACCAAATTTCATGTATCTTCGTCAATAAGCCTGAGAGTTGAAAGACTATAAATGAATGACAAATATTTTAGATTTTTTCTTCACCATATCAAAGGCTTAGGCTTTTTTCATCACTAAGCAACAAACATAATAGACTATAGTAGGTGTAAAAAATTAATTATATTTTATTTTTCAACTCCAACATAAAATTTTAGGTTTTTACCCACTAAAAAACAAAGACAAAAGACTATAGTCCATGACATATCTTTTATATAATATAGGTAAAAATTATGATTAAATAATGAAGCTCAAACTTATTTATATTTACCTTTTTCACATTGAATTATGGTAAATTAGACGTTAATATGTTCAATATGTTTCTTCTCCATCACCAAATTTCATGTTTCTTCGTCAGTAAGACAGAGAGTTAAAAGACTATAAATGAATAACAAATATTTTATGTTTTTTCTTCTCCATCCGAAAGTCTTAGGTTTTATTAATCACTAAGCACCAAACATAATAGACTATAGTAGGTGTAAAAAATTAATTATATTTTATTTTTCAACTCCAACATAAAAGTTTAGGTTTTTACCCACTAAAAAACAAAGACAAAAGACTATAGTCCATGACATATATTTTATATAATATAGGTAAAAATTAAGATTAAATAATGAAGCTCAAACTTATTTATATTTACCTTTTTTACATTGAATTATGGTAAATTAGCTGTAAATATGTTCAATATGTTTCTTCTCCATCCCAAAATTTCGTGTTTCTTTGTCAGAGAGTTAAAAGACAATAAATGAATGACAAATATTTTAGGTTTTTTCTTCTCCATCCCAAACTCTTAGGTTTTTTTCATCACTAAGTACCAAATATAATAGACTATAGTAGGTGTAAAAAATTAATTATATTTTATTTTTCAACTCCAACATAAAATTTTAGGTTTTTCCCCACTAAAAAACAAAGATAAAAAACCATAGTCTATGACATATATTTTATATAATATAGGTAAAAATTAAGATTAAATAATGAAGCTCAAACTTATTTATATTTACCTTTTCACATTGAATTATGGTAAATTAGACGTAAATATGTTCAATATGTTTCTTCTCCATCACCAAATTTCGTGTTTCTTTGTCAGAGAGTTAAAAGACAATAAATGAATGACAAATATTTTAGGTTTTTTCTTCTCCATCCCAAACTCTTAGGTTTTTTTCATCACTAAGCACCAAATATAATAGACTATAGTAGGTGTAAAAAATTAATTATATTTTATTTTTCAACTCCAACATAAAAGTTTAGGTTTTTCCCCACTAAAAAACAATGATAAAAGACCATAGTCCATGACATATATTTTATATAATATAGGTAAAAATTAAGATTAAATAATGAAGCTCAAACTTATTTATATTTACCTTTTTCACATTGAATTATGGTAAATTAGACGTAAATATGAGCAATATGTTTCTTCTCCATCACCAAATTTCATGTTTCTTCGTCAGTAATCCAGAGAGTTAAAAGACAATAAATGAATGACAAATATTTTAGGTTTTTTCTTCTCCATCCCAAAGGCTTAGGCTTTTTTCATCACTAAGCAACAAACATAATAGACTATAGTAGGTGTAAAAAATTAATTATATTTTATTTTTCAACTCCAACATAAAGTTTTAGGTTTTTACCCACAAAAAAACAAAGACAAAAGACTATAGTCCATGACATATATTTTATATAATATAGGTAAAATTAAGATTAAATAATGAAGATCAAACTTATTTATATTTACCTTTTTTACATTGAATTATGGTAAATTAGATGTAAATATGTTCAATATGTTTCTTTTCCATCACAAAATTTCGTGTTTCTTCGTCAGTAAGCCAGAGAGTTAAAAGACTATAAAAGAATGACAAATTTTTTATATTTTTTCTTCACCATCTCAAAGGCTTAGGCTTTTTTCAGCACTAATCAACAAACATAATAGACTATAGTAGGTGTAAAAAATTAATTATATTTTATTTTTCAACTCCAACATAAAATTTTAGGTTTTTACCCACTAAAAAACAAAGAGAAAAGACTATAGTCCATGACATATATTTTATATAATATAGGTAAAAATTAAGATTAAATAATGAAGCTCAAACTTATTTATATTTACCTTTTTTACATTGAATTATGGTAAATTAGATGTAAATATGTTCAATATGTTTCTTCTCCATCACAAAATTTCGTGTTTCTTCGTCAGTAAGCCAGAGAGTTAAAAGACTATAAATGAATAACAAATATTTTATGTTTTTTCTTCTCAATCCCAAAGTCTTAGGTTTTATTAATCACTAAGCACCAAACATAATAGACTATAGTAGGTGTAAAAAATTAATTACATTTTGTTTTTAAACTCCATTATAAAACTTTAGGTTTTTCCCCACTAAAAAACAAAGATAAAAGACTATAGTCCATGACATATCTTTTATATAATATAGGTAAAATTTAAGATTAAATAATGAAGCTCAAACTTATTTATATTTACCTTTTTTACATTGAATTATGGTAAATTAGATGTAAATATGTTCAATATGTTTCTTCTCCATCCCAAAATTTCGTGTTTCTTCGTTAGAGAGTTAAAAGACAATAAATGAATGACAAATATTTTAGGTTTTTTCTTCTCCATCCAAAACTCTTAGGTTTTTTTCATCACTAAGCACCAAACATAATAGACTATAGTAGGTGTAAAAAATTAATTATATTTTATTTTTCAACTCCAATATAAACTTTTAGGTTTTTCCCCACTAAAAAACAAAGATAAAAGACCATAGTCCATGACATATATTTTATATAATATAGGTAAAAACTAAGATTAAATAATGAAGCTCAAACTTATTTATATTTACCTTTTTCACATTGAATTATGGTAAATTATACGTAAATATGTTCAATATGTTTCTTCTCCATCACCAAATTTCATGTATCTTCGTCAATAAGCCTGAGAGTTGAAAGACTATAAATGAATGACAAATATTTTAGATTTTTTCTTCACCATATCAAAGGCTTAGGCTTTTTTCATCACTAAGCAACAAACATAATAGACTATAGTAGGTGTAAAAAATTAATTATATTTTATTTTTCAACTCCAACATAAAATTTTAGGTTTTTACCCTCTAAAAAACAAAGACAAAAGACTATAGTCCATGACATATATTTTATATAATATAGGTAAAAATTAAGATTAAATAATGAAGCTCAAACTTATTTAGATTTACCTTTTTTACATTGAATTATGGTAAATTAGATGTAAGTATGTTCAATATGTTTCTTCTCCATCCCAATATTTCGTGTTTCTTCGTCAGTAAGCCAGAGACTTAAAAGACTTTAAATGAATGACAAATATTTTAGGTTTTTTCTTCACCATCCCAAAGTCTTAGGTTTTTTTCATCACTAAGCACCAAAAATAATAGACTATAGTAGGTGTAAAAAATTAATTATATTTTATTTTTCAACTACAACATAAAATTTTAGGTTTTTCCCCACTAAAAAACAAAGATAAAAGACTATAGTCCATGACATATATTTTATATAATATAGGTAAAAATTAAGATTAAATAATGAAGCTCAAACTTATTTATATTTACCTTTTCACATTTAATTATGGTTTATAAGATGTAAATCAGTTCAATATGTTTCTTCTCCATCACCAAATTTCATGTTTCTTTGTCAATAATCCAGAGAGTTAAAAGACAATAAATGAATGACAAATATTTTAGGTTTTTTCTTCTCCATCCCAAACTCTTAGGTTTTTTTCATCACTAAGCACCAAACATAATAGACTATAGTAGGTGTAAAAAATTAATTATATTTTATTTTTCAACTCCAACATAAAATTTTAGGTTTTTCCCCACTAAAAAACAGAGATAAAAGACCATAGTCCATGACATATCTTTTATATAATATAGGTAAAAATTAAGATTAAATAATGAAGCTCAAACTTATTTATATTTGACTTTTTCACATTGAATTATGGTAAATTAGACGTAAATATGTTCATTATGTTTCTTCTCCATCACCAAATTTCATGTTTCTTCGTCAATAAGCCAGAGAGTTAAAAGACTATAAACGAATGACAAATATTTTATATTTTTTCTTAACCATCTCAAAGGCTTAGGCTTTTTTCATCACTAAGCAACAAACATAATAGACTATAGTAGGTGTAAAAAATTAGTTATATTTTATTTTTCAACTCCAACATAAAATTTCAGGTTTTTACCCACTAAAAAACAAAGACAAAAAGACTATAGTCCATGACATATATTTTATATAATATAGGTAAAAATTAAGATTAAATAATGAAGCTCAAACTTATTTATATTTACCTTTTTTACATTGAATTATGGTAAATTAGATGTAAATATGTTCAATATGTTTCTTCTCCATCACAAAATTTCGTGTTTCTTCGTTAGTAAGCCAGAGAGTTAAAAGACTATAAATCAATAACAAATATTTTATGTTTTTTCTTCTCCATCCCAAAGTCTTAGGTTTTAATAATCACTAAGCACCAAACATAATAGACTATAGTATGTGTAAAAAATTAATTATATTTTATTTTTCAACTCCAACATAAAATTTTAGGTTTTTCCCCACTAAAAAACAAAGATAAAAGACCATAGTCCATGACATATCTTTTATATAATATAGGTAAAAATTAAGATTAAATAATGAAGCTCAAACTTATTTATATTTACCTTTTTCACATTCAATTATGGTAAATTAGACGTAAATATGTTCAATATGTTTCTTATCCATCACCAAATTTCATGTTTCTTCGTCAATAAGCCAGAGAGTTGAAAGACTATAAATGAATGACAAATATTTTAGATTTTTTCTTCACCATCTAAAAGGCTTAGGCTTTTTTCATCACTAAGCAACAAACATAATAGACTATAGTAGGTGTAAAAAATTAATTATATTTTATTTTTCAACTCCAACATAAAATTTTAGGTTTTTACCCACTAAAAAACAAAGACAAAAGACTATAGTCCATGACATATATTTTATATAATATGGGTAAAAATTAAGATTAAATAATGAAGCTCAAACTTATTTATATTTAGCTTTTTTACATTGAATTATGGTAAATTAGATATAAATATGTTCAATATGTTTCTTCTCCATCACAAAATTTCGTGTTGCTTCGTCAGTAAGCCAGAGAGTTAAAAGACTATAAATGAATAACAAATATTTTATGTTTTTTCTTCTCAATCCCAAAGTCTTAGGTTTTATTAATCACTAAGCACCAAACATAATAGACTATAATAGGTGTAAAAAATTAATTATATTTTATTTTTCAACTCCAACATAAAATTTTAGGTTTTTACCCTCTAAAAAACAAAGACAAAAGACTATAGTCCATGACATATATTTTATATAATATAGGTAAAAATTAAGATTAAATAATGAAGCTCAAACTTATTTAGATTTACCTTTTTTACATTGAATTATGGTAAATTAGATGTAAGTATGTTCAATATGTTTCTTCTCCATCCCAATATTTCGTGTTTCTTCGTCAGTAAGCCAGAGACTTAAAAGACTTTAAATGAATGACAAATATTTTAGGTTTTTTCTTCACCATCCCAAAGTCTTAGGTTTTTTTCATCACTAAGCACCAAAAATAATAGACTATAGTAGGTGTAAAAAATTAATTATATTTTATTTTTCAACTACAACATAAAATTTTAGGTTTTTCCCCACTAAAAAACAAAGATAAAAGACTATAGTCCATGACATATATTTTATATAATATAGGTAAAAATTAAGATTAAATAATGAAGCTCAAACTTATTTATATTTACCTTTTTCACATTTAATTATGGTTTATAAGATGTAAATCAGTTCAATATGTTTCTTCTCCATCACCAAATTTCATGTTTCTTCGTCAATAATCCAGAGAGTTAAAAGACAATAAATGAATGACAAATATTTTAGGTTTTTTCTTCTCCATCCCAAACTCTTAGGTTTTTTTCATCACTAACCACCAAACACAATAGACTATAGTAGGTGTAAAAAATTAATTATATTTTATTTTTCAACTCGAACATAAAATTTTAGGTTTTTCCCCACTAAAAAACAGAGATAAAAGACCATAGTCCATGACATATCTATTATATAATTTAGGTAAAAATTAAGATTAAATAATGAAGCTCAAACTTATTTATGTTTACCTTTTTTACATTGAATTATGGTAAATTAGATGTAAATATGTTCAATATGTTTCTTCTCCATCACAAAATTTCGTGTTTCTTCGTCAGTAAGCCAGAGAGTTAAAAGACTATAAAAGAATGACAAATATTTTAGATTTTTTCTTCACCATCTCAAAGACTTAGGCTTTTTTCATCACTAAGCAACAAACATAATAGACTATAGTAGGTGTAAAAAATTAATAATATTTTATTTTTCAACTCCCACATAAAATTTCAGTTTTTTAACCACTAAAAAACAAAGACAAAAGACTATAGTCCATGACATATATTTTATATAATATAGGTTAAAATTAAGATTAAATAATGAAGCTCAAACTTATTTATATTTACCTTTTTTACATTGAATTATGGTAAATTAGCTGTAAATATGTTCAATATGTTTCTTCTCCATCCCAAAATTTCGTGTTTCTTTGTCAGAGAGTTAAAAGACAATAAATGAATGACAAATATTTTAGGTTTTTTCTTCTCCATCCCAAACTCTTAGGTTTTTTTCTTCACTAAGCACCAAATATAATAGACTATAGTAGGTGTAAAAAATTAATTATATTTTATTTTTCAACTCCAACATAAAATTTTAGGTTTTTCCCCACTAAAAAACAAAGATAAAAGACCATAGTCCATGACATATATTTTATATAATATAGGTAAAAATTAAGATTAAATAATGAAGCTCAAACTTATTTATATTTACCTTTTTCACATTGAATTATGGTAAATTAGACGTAAATATGTTCAATATGTTTCTTCTCCATCACCAAATTTCATGTTTCTTCGTCAGTAATCCAGAGAGTTAAAAGACAATAAATGAATGACAAATATTTTAGGTTTTTTCTTCTCCATCCCAAAGGCTTAGGCTTTTTTCATCACTAAGCAACAAACATAATAGACTATAGTAGGTGTAAAAAATTAATTATATTTTATTTTTCAACTCCAACATAAAATTTTAGGTTTTTACCCACAAAAAAACAAAGACAAAAGACTATAGTCCATGACATATATTTTATATAATATAGGTAAAATTAAGATTAAATAATGAAGATCAAACTTATTTATATTTACCTTTTTTACATTGAATTATGGTAAATTAGATGTAAATATGTTCAATATGTTTCTTCTCCATCACAAAATTTCGTGTTTCTTTGTCAGAGAGTTAAAAGACAATAAATGAATGACAAATATTTTAGGTTTTTTCTTCTCCATCCCAAACTCTTAGGTTTTTTTCATCACTAAGCACCAAATATAATAGACTATAGTAGGTGTAAAAAATTAATTATATTTTATTTTTCAACTCCAACATAAAATTTTAGGTTTTTCCCCACTAAAAAACAAAGATAAAAGACCATAGTCTATGACATATCTTTTATATAATATAGGTAAAAATTAAGATTAAATAATGAAGCTCAAACTTATTTATATTTGACTTTTTCACATTGAATTATGGTAAATTAGACGTAAATATGTTCATTATGTTTCTTCTCCATCACCAAATTTCATGTTTCTTCGTCAATAAGCCAGAGAGTTAAAAGACTATAAATGAATGACAAATATTTTAGATTTTTTCTTAACCATCTCAAAGGCTTAGGCTTTTTTCATCACTAAGCAACAAACATAATAGACTATAGTAGGTGTAAAAAATTAGTTATATTTTATTTTTCAACTCCAACATAAAATTTCAGGTTTTTACCCACTAAAATACAAAGACAAAAGACTATAGTCCATGACATATATTTTATATAATATAGGTAAAAATTAAGATTAAATAATGAAGCTCAAACTTATTTATATTTACCTTTTTTACATTGAATTATGGTAAATTAGATGTAAATATGTTCAATATGTTTCTTCTCTATTACAAAATTTCGTGTTTCTTCGTCAGTAAGCCAGAGAGTTAAAAGACTATAAATGAATAACAAATATTTTATGTTTTTTCTTCTCCATCCCAAAGTCTTAGGTTTTAATAATCACAAAGCACCAAACATAATAGACTATAGTATGTGTAAAAAATTAATTATATTTTATTTTTCAACTCCAACATAAAATTTTAGGTTTTTCCCCACTAAAAAACAAAGATAAAAGACCATAGTCCATGACATATCTTTTATATAATATAGGTAAAAATTAAGATTAAATAATGAAGCTCAAACTTATTTATATTTACCTTTTTCACATTCAATTATGGTAAATTAGACGTAAATATGTTCAATATGTTTCTTATCCATCACAAAATTTCATGTTTCTTCGTCAATAAGCCAGAGAGTTGAAAGACTATAAATGAATGACAAATATTTTAGATTTTTTCTTCACCATCTAAAAGGATTAGGCTTTTTTCATCACTAAGCAACAAACATAATAAACTATAGTAGGTGTAAAAAATTAATTATATTTTATTTTTCAACTCCAACATAAAATTTTAGGTTTTTACCAACTAAAAAACAAAGACAAAAGACTATAGTCCATGACATATATTTTATATAATATGGGTAAAATTTAAGATTAAATAATGAAGCTCAAACTTATTTATATTTAGCTTTTATACATTGAATTATGGTAAATTAGATGTAAATCAGTTCAATATGTTTCTTCTCCATCACCAAATTTCATGTTTCTTCGTCAGTAATCCAGAGAGTTAAAAGACAATAAATGAATGACAAATATTTTAGGTTTTTTCTTCTCCATCCTAAACTCTTAGGTTTTTTTCATCACTAAGCACCAAACATAATAGACTATAGTAGGTGTAAAAAATTAATTATATTTTATTTTTCAACTCCAACATAAAATTTTAGGTTTTTCCCCACTAAAAAACAGAGATAAAAGACCATAGTCCATGACATATCTTTTATATAATATAGGTAAAAATTAAGATTAAATAATGAAGCTCAAACTTATTTATATTTGACTTTTCCACATTGAATTATGGTAAATTAGACGTAAATATGTTCATTATGTTTCTTCTCCATCACCAAATTTCATGTTTCTTCGTCAATAAGCCAGAGAGTTAAAAGACTATAAATGAATGACAAATATTTTAGATTTTTTCTTAACCATCTCAAAGGCTTAGGCTTTTTTCATTACTAAGCAACAAACATAATAGACTATAGTAGGTGTAAAAAATTAGTTATATTTTATTTTTCAACTCCAACAAAAAATTTCAGGTTTTTACCCACTAAAAAACAAAGACAAAAGACTATAGTCCATGACATATATTTTATATAATATAGGTAAAAATTAAGATTAAATAATGAAGCTCAAACTTATTTATATTTACCTTTTTTACATTGACTTATGGTAAATTAGATGTAAATATGTTCAATATGTTTCTTCTCCATCACAAAATTTCGTGTTTCTTCGTCAGTAAGCCAGAGAGTTAAAAGACTATAAATGAATAACAAATATTTTATGTTTTTTCTTCTCCATCCCAAAGTCTTAGGTTTTAATAATCACTAAGCACCAAACATAATAGACTATAGTATGTGTAAAAAATTAATTATATTTTATTTTTCATCTACAACATAAAATTTTAGGTTTTTCCCCACTAAAAAACAGAGATAAAAGACCATAGTCCATGACATATCTTTTATATAATATAGGTAAAAATTAAGATTAAATAATGAAGCTCAAACTTATTTATATTTACCTTTTTCACATTCAATTATGGTAAATTAGACGTAAATATGTTCAATATGTTTCTTATCCATCACCAAATTTCATGTTTCTTCGTCAATAAGCCAGAGAGTTGATAGACTATAAATGAATGACAAATATTTTAGATTTTTTCTTCACCATCTCAAAGGCTTAGGCTTTTTTCATCACTAAGCAACAAACATAATAGACTATAGTAGGTGTAAAAAATTAATTATATTTTATTTTTCAACTCCAACATAAAATTTTAGGTTTTTACCCACTAAAAAACAAAGACAAAAGACTATAGTCCATGACATATATTTTATATAATATGGGTAAAAATTAAGATTAAATAATGAAGCTCAAACTTATTTATATTTAGCTTTTTTACATTGAATTATGGTAAATTAGATATAAATATGTTCAATATGTTTCTTCTCCATCACAAAATTTCGTGTTTCTTCGTCAGTAAGCCAGAGAGTTAAAAGACTATAAATGAATAACAAATATTTTATGTTTTTTCTTCTCAATCCTAAAGTCTTAGGTTTTATTAATCACTAAGCACCAAACATAATAGACTATAGTAGGTGTAAAAAATTAATTATATTTTATTTTTCAACTCCAACATAAAATTTTAGGTTTTTACCCTCTAAAAAACAAAGACAAAAGACTATAGTCCATGACATATATTTTATATAATATAGGTAAAAATTAAGATTAAATAATGAAGCTCAAACTTATTTAGATTTACCTTTTTTACATTGAATTATGGTAAATTAGATGTAAGTATGTTCAATATGTTTCTTCTCCATCCCAATATTTCGTGTTTCTTCGTCAGTAAGCCAGAGACTTAAAAGACTTTAAATGAATGACAAATATTTTAGGTTTTTTCTTCACCATCCCAAAGTCTTAGGTTTTTTTCATCACTAAGCACCAAAAATAATAGACTATAGTAGGTGTAAAAAATTAATTATATTTTATTTTTCAACTACAACATAAAATTTTAGGTTTTTCCCCACTAAAAAACAAAGATAAAAGACTATAGTCCATGACATATATTTTATATAATATAGGTAAAAATTAAGATTAAATAATGAAGCTCAAACTTATTTATATTTACCTTTTTCACATTTAATTATGGTTTATAAGATGTAAATCAGTTCAATATGTTTCTTCTCCATCACCAAATTTCATGTTTCTTCGTCAGTAATCCAGAGAGTTAAAAGACAATAAATAAATGACAAATATTTTAGGTTTTTTCTTCTCCATCCCAAACTCTTAGGTTTTTTTCATCACTAAGCACCAAACATAATAGACTATAGTTGGTGTAAAAAATTAATTATATTTTATTTTTCAACTCCAACATAAAATTTTAGGTTTTTCCCCACTAAAAAACAGAGATAAAAGACCATAGTCCATGACATATCTTTTATATAATATAGGTAAAATTAAGATTAAATAATGAAGATCAAACTTATTTATATTTACCTTTTTTACATTGAATTATGGTAAATTAGATGTAAATATGTTCAATATGTTTCTTCTCCATCACAAAATTTCGTGTTTCTTCGTCAGTAAGCCAGAGAGTTAAAAGACTATAAAAGAATGACAAATATTTTAGATTTTTTCTTCACCATCTCAAAGGCTTAGGCTTTTTTCATCACTAATCAACAAACATAATAGACTGTAGTAGGTGTAAAAAATTAATTATATTTTATTTTTCAACTCCAACATAAAATTTCAGGTTTTTAACCACTAAAAAACAAAGACAAAAGACTATAGTCCATGACATATATTTTATATAATATAGGTTAAAATTAAGATTAAATAATGAAGCTCAAACTTATTTATATTTAGCTTTTTTACATTGAATTATGGTAAATTAGATGTAAAAATGTTCAATATGTTTCTTCTCCATCACAAAATTTCGTGTTTCTTCGTCAGTAAGCCAGAGAGTTAAAAGACTATAAATGAATAACAAATATTTTATGTTTTTTCTTCTCCATCCCAAAGTCTTAGGTTTTATTAATCACTAAGAACCAAACATAATAGACTATAGTAGGTGTAAAAAATTAATTATATTTTATTTTTCAACTCCAACAAAAAATTTTAGGTTTTTACCCTCTAAAAAACAAAGACAAAAGACTATAGTCCATGACATATATTTTGTATAATATAGGTAAAAATTAAGATTAAATAATGAAGCTCAAACTTATTTATATTTACCTTTTTTACATTGAATTATGGTAAATTAGCTGTAAATATGTTCAATATGTTTCTTCTCCAGCCCAAAATTTCGTGTTTCTTTGTCCGAGAGTTAAAAGACAATAAATGAATGACAAATATTTTAGGTTTTTTCTTCTCCATCCCAAACTCTTAGGTTTTTTTCATCACTAAGCACCAAATATAATAGACTATAGTAGGTGTAAAAAATTAAATATATTTTATTTTTCAACTCCAACATAAAATTTTAGGTTTTTCCCCAATAAAAAACAAAGACAAAAGACCATAGTCTATGACATATATTTTATATAATATAGGTAAAAATTAAGATTAAATAATGAAGCTCAAACTTATTTATATTTACCTTTTTCACATTCAACTATGGTAAATTAGACGTAAATATGTTCAATATGTTTCTTATCCATCACCAAATTTCATGTTTCTTCGTCAATAAGCCAGAGAGTTGAAAGACTATAAATGAATGACAAATATTTTAGATTTTTTCTTCACCATCTCAAAGGCTTAGGCTTTTTTCATCACTAAGAAACAAACATAATAGACTATAGTAGGTGTAATAAATTAATTATATTTTATTTTTCAACTCCAACATAAAATTTTAGGTTTTTACCCACTAAAAAACAAAGACAAAAGACTATAGTCCATGACATATATTTTATATAATATAGGTAAAATTAAGATTAAATAATGAAGATCAAACTTATTTATATTTACCTTTTTTACATTGAATTATGGTAAATTAGATGTAAATATGTTCAATATGTTTCTTCTCCATCACAAAATTTCGTGTTTCTTCGTCAGTAAGCCAGAGAGTTAAAAGACTATAAAAGAATGACAAATATTTTAGATTTTTTCTTCACCATCTCAAAGGCTTAGGCTTTTTTCATCACTAATCAACAAACATAATAGACTGTAGTAGGTGTAAAAAATTAATTATATTTTATTTTTCAACTCCAACATAAAATTTCAAGTTTTTAACCACTAAAAAACAAAGACAAAAGACTATAGTCCATGACATATATTTTATATAATATAGGTTAAAATTAAGATTAAATAATGAAGCTCAAACTTATTTATATTTACCTTTTTTACATTGAATTATGGTAAATTAGATGTAAAAATGTTCAATATGTTTCTTCTCCATCACAAAATTTCATGTTTCTTCGTCAGTAAGCCAGAGAGTTAAAAGACTATAAATGAATAACAAATATTTTATGTTTTTTCTTCTCCATCCCAAAGTCTTAGGTTTTATTAATCACTAAGCACCAAACATAATAGACTATAGTAGGTGTAAAAAATTAATTATATGTTATTTTTCAAGTCCAACATAAAATTTTAGGTTTTTACCCACTAAAAAACAAAGACAAAAGACTATAGTCCATGACATATATTTTATATAATATAGGTAAAAATTAAGATTAAATAATGAAGCTCAAACTTATTTATATTTACCTTTTTTACATTGAATTATGGTAAATTAGATGTAAATATGTTCAATATGTTTCTTCTCCATCACAAAATTTCGTGTTTCTTCGTCAGTAAGCCAGAGAGTTAAAAGACTATAAATGAATAACAAATATTTTATGTTTTTTCTTCTCCATCCCAAAGTCTTAGGTTTTATTAATCACTAAGCACCAAACATAATAGACTATAGTAGGTGTAAAAAATTAATTATATTTTATTTTTCAACTCCAACATAAAATTTTAGGTTTTTACCCACTAAAAAACAAAGACAAAAGACTATAGTTCATGACATATATTTTATATAATATAGGTAAAAATTAAGATTAAATAATGAAGCTCTAACATATTTATATTTGCCTTTTTTACATTGAATTGTGGTAAATTAGATGTAAATATGTTCAATATATTTCTTCTCCATCCCAAAATTTCGTGTTTCTCCGTCAGAGAGTTAAAAGACAATAAATGAATGACAAATATTTTAGGTTTTTTCTTCTCCATCCCAAACTCTTAGGTTTTTTTCATCACTAAGCACCAAACATAATAGACTATAGTAGGTGTAAAAAATTAATTATATTTTATTTTTCAAATCCAACATAAAATTTTAGGTTTTTCCCCACTAAAAAACAAAGATAAAAGACCATAGTCCATGACATATCTTTTATATAATATAGGTAAAAATTAAGATTAAATAATGAAGCTCAAACTTATTTATATTTACCTTTTTCACATTCAATTATGGTAAATTAGACGTAAATATGTTCAATATGTTTCTTATCCATCACCAAATTTCATGTTTCTTCGTCAATAAGCCAGAGAGTTGAAAGACTATAAATGAATGACAAATATTTTAGATTTTTTCTTCACCATCTCAAAGGCTTAGGCTTTTTTCATCACTAAGCAACAAACATAATAGACTATAGTAGGTGTAATAAATTAATTATATTTTATTTTTCAACTCCAACATAAAATTTTAGGTTTTTACCCACTAAAAAACAAAGACAAAAGACTATAGTCCATGACATATATTTTATATAATATGGGTAAAAATTAAGATTAAATAATGAAGCTCAAACTTATTTATATTTACCTTTTTTACATTGAATTATGGTAAATTAGATATAAATATGTTCAATATGTTTCTTCTCCATCACAAAATTTCGTGTTTCTTCGTCAGTAAGCCAGAGAGTTAAAAGACTATAAATGAATAACAAATATTTTATGTTTTTTCTTCTCCATCCCAAAGTCTTAGGTTTTATTAACTACTAAGCACCAAACATAATAGACTATAGTAGGTGTAAAAAATTAATTATATTTTATTTTTCAACTCCAACATAAAATTTTAGGTTTTTCCCCACTAAAAAACAAAGATAAAAGACTATAGACCATGACATATGTTTTATATAATATAGGTAAAATTAAGATTAAATAATGAAACTCAACCTTATTTATATTTACCTTTTTCACCTTGAATTATGGTAATTTAGATGTAAATATGTTCAATATGTTTCTTCTCCATCCCCAAATTTCATGTTTCTTCGTCAGAGAGTTAAAAGACAATAAATGAATGACAAATATTTTAGGTTTTTTCTTCTCCATCCTAAACTCTTAGGTTTTTTTCATCACTAAGAACCAAATATAATAGACTATAGTAGGTGTAAAAAATTAATTATATTTTATTTTTCAACTCCAACATAAAATTTTAGGTTTTTCCCCACTAAAAAACAAAGATAAAAGACCATAGTCCATGACATATCTTTTATATAATATTGGTAAAAATTAAGATTAAATAATGAAGCTCAAACTTGTTTATATTTACCTTTTTCACATTCAATTATGGTAAATTAGACGTAAATATGTTCAATATGTTTCTTATCCATCACCAAATTTCATGTTTCTTCGTCAATAAGCCAGAGAGTTGAAAGAATATAAATGAATGACAAATATTTTAGATTTTTTCTTCACCATCTCAAAGGCTTAGGCTTTTTTCATCACTAATAAACAAACATAATAGACAATAGTAGGTGTAAAAAATTAATTATATTTTATTTTTCAACTCCAACATAAAATTTTAGGTTTTTACCCACTAAAAAACAAAGACAAAAGACTATAGTCCATGACATATATTTTATATAATATAGGTAAAAATTAAGATTAAAAAATGAAGCTCAAACTTATTTATATTTACCTTTTTTACATTGAATTATGGTAAATTAGATATAAATATGTTCAATATGTTTCTTCTCCATCACAAAATTTTATGTTTCTTCGTCAGTAAGCCAGAGAGTTAAAAGACTATAAATGAATAACAAATATTTTATGTTTTTTCTTCTCCATCCCAAAGTCTTAGGTTTTATTAATCACTAAGCACCAAACATAATAGACTATAGTAGGTGTAAAAAATTAATTATATTTTATTTTTCAACTCCAACATAAAATTTTAGGTTTTTACCCACTAAAAAACAAAGACAAAAGACTATAGTCCATGACATATATTTTATATAATATAGGTAAAAATTAAGATTAAATAATGAAGCTCAAACTTATTTATATTTACCTTTTTTACATTGAATTATGGTAAATTAGATGTAAATATGTTCAATATGTTTCTTCTCCATCACAAAATTTCGTGTTTCTTCGTCAGTAAGCCAGAGAGTTAAAAGACTATAAATGAATAACAAATATTTTATGTTTTTTCTTCTCCATCCTAAAGTCTTAGGTTTTATTAATCACTAAGCACCAAACATAATAGACTATAGTAGGTGTAAAAAATTAATTATATTTTATTTTTCAACTCCAACATAAAATTTTAGGTTTTTACCCACTAAAAAACAAAGACAAAAGACTATAGTCCATGACATATATTTTATATTATATAGGTTAAAATTAAGATTAAATAATGAAGCTCGAACTTATTTATATTTACCTTTTTTACATTGAATTATGGTAAATTAGATGTAAATATGTTCAATATATTTCTTCTCCATCCCAAAATTTCGTGTTTCTTCGTCAGAGAGTTAAAAGACAATAAATGAATGACAAATATTTTAGGTTTTTTCTTCTCCATCCCAAACTCTTAGGTTTTTTTCATCACTAAGAACCAAACATAATAGACTATAGTAGGTGTAAAAATTAATTATATTTTATTTTTCAACTCCAACATAAAATTTTAGGTTTTTCCCCACTAAAAAACAAAGATAAAACACCATAGTCCATGACATATCTTTTATATAATATAGGTAAAAATTAAGATTAAATAATGAAGCTCAAACTTATTTATATTTACCTTTTTAACATTCAATTATGGTAAATTAGATGTAAATATGTTCAATATGTTTCTTATCCATCACCAAATTTCATGTTTCTTCATCAATAAGCCAGAGAGTTGAAAGACTATAAATGAATGACAAATATTATAGATTTTTTCTTCACCATCTCAAAGGCTTAGGCTTTTTTCATCACTAAGAAACAAACATAATAGACTATAGTAGGTGTAAAAAATTAATTATATTTTATTTTTCAACTCCAACATAAAATTTTAGGTTTTTACCCACTAAAAAACAAAGACAAAAGACTATAGTCCATGACATATATTTTATATAATATAGGTAAAAATTAAGATTAAATAATGTAGCTCGAACTTATTTATATTTACCTTTTTTACATTGAATTATGGTAAATTAGATGTAAATATGTTCAATATATTTCTTCTCCATCCCAAAATTTCGTGTTTCTTCGTCAGAGAGTTAAAAGTCAATAAATGAATGACAAATATTTTAGGTTTTTTCTTCTCCATCCCAAACTCTTAGGTTTTTTTCATCACTAAGAACCAAACATAATAGACTATAGTAGGTGTAAAAATTAATTATATTTTATTTTTCAACTCCAACATAAAATTTTAGGTTTTTCCTCACTAAAAAACAAAGATAAAAGACCATAGTCCATGACATATCTTTTATATAATATAGGTAAAAATTAAGATTAAATAATGAAGCTCAAACTTATTTATATTTACCTTTTTCACATTCAATTATGGTAAATTAGACGTAAATATGTTCAATATGTTTCTTATCCATCACCAAATTTCATGTTTCTTCGTCAATAAGCCAGAGAGTTGAAAGAATATAAATGAATGACAAATATTTTAGATTTTTTCTTCACCATCTCAAAGGCTTAGGCTTTTTTCATCACTAAGAAACAAACATAATAGACTATAGTAGGTGTAAAAAATTAATTATATTTTATTTTTCAACTCCAACATAAAATTTTAGGTTTTTACCCACTAAAAAACAAAGACAAAAGACTATAGTCCATGACATATATTTTATATAATATAGGTAAAAATTAAGATTAAATAATGTAGCTCGAACTTATTTATATTTACCTTTTTTACATTGAATTATGGTAAATTAGATGTAAATATGTTCAATATATTTCTTCTCCATCCCAAAATTTCTTGTTTCTTCGTCAGAGAGTTAAAAGTCAATAAATGAATGACAAATATTTTAGGTTTTTTCTTCTCCACCCCAAACTCTTAGGTTTTTTTCATCACTAAGAACCAAACATAATAGACTATAGTAGGTGTAAAAATTAATTATATTTTATTTTTCAACTCCAACATAAAATTTTAGGTTTTTCCTCACTAAAAAACAAAGATAAAAGACCATAGTCCATGACATATCTTTTATATAATATAGGTAAAAATTAAGATTAAATAATGAAGCTCAAACTTATTTATATTTACCTTTTTCACATTCAATTATGGTAAATTAGACGTAAATATGTTCAATATGTTTCTTATCCATCACCAAATTTCATGTTTCTTCGTCAATAAGCCAGAGAGTTGAAAGAATATAAATGAATGACAAATATTTTAGATTTTTTCTTCACCATCTCAAAGGCTTAGGCTTTTTTCATCACTAATAAACAAACATAATAGACTATAGTAGGTGTAAAAAATTAATTATATTTTATTTTTCAACTCCAACATAAAATTTTAGGTTTTTACCCACTAAAAAACAAAGACAAAAGACTATAGTCCATGACATATATTTTATATAATATAGGTAAAAATTAAGATTAAAAAATGAAGCTCAAACTTATTTATATTTACCTTTTTTACATTGAATTATGGTAAATTAGATATAAATATGTTCAATATGTTTCTTCTCCATCACAAAATTTTATGTTTCTTCGTCAGTAAGCCAGAGAGTTAAAAGACTATAAATGAATAACAAATATTTTATGTTTTTTCTTCTCCATCCCAAAGTCTTAGGTTTTATTAATCACTAAGCACCAAACATAATAGACTATAGTAGGTGTAAAAAATTAATTATATTTTATTTTTCAACTCCAACATAAAATTTTAGGTTTTTACCCACTAAAAAACAAAGACAAAAGACTATAGTCCATGACATATATTTTATATAATATAGGTAAAAATTAAGATTAAATAATGAAGCTCAAACTTATTTATATTTACCTTTTTTACATTGAATTATGGTAAATTAGATGTAAATATGTTCAATATGTTTCTTCTCCATCACAAAATTTCGTGTTTCTTCGTCAGTAAGCCAGAGAGTTAAAAGACTATAAATGAATAACAAATATTTTATGTTTTTTCTTCTCCATCCCAAAGTCTTAGGTTTTATTAATCACTAAGCACCAAACATAATAGACTATAGTAGGTGTAAAAAATTAATTATATTTTATTTTTCAACTCCAACATAAAATTTTAGGTTTTTACCCACTAAAAAACAAAGACAAAAGACTATAGTCCATGACATATATTTTATATTATATAGGTAAAAATTAAGATTAAATAATGAAGCTCGAACTTATTTATATTTACCTTTTTTACATTGAATTATGGTAAATTAGATGTAAATATGTTCAATATATTTCTTCTCCATCCCAAAATTTCGTGTTTCTTCGTCAGAGAGTTAAAAGACAATAAATGAATGACAAATATTTTAGGTTTTTTCTTCTCCATCCCAAACTCTTAGGTTTTTTTCATCACTAAGAACCAAACATAATAGACTATAGTAGGTGTAAAAATTAATTATATTTTATTTTTCAACTCCAACATAAAATTTTAGGTTTTTCCCCACTAAAAAACAAAGATAAAACACCATAGTCCATGACATATCTTTTATATAATATAGGTAAAAATTAAGATTAAATAATGAAGCTCAAACTTATTTATATTTACCTTTTTAACATTCAATTATGGTAAATTAGACGTAAATATGTTCAATATGTTTCTTATCCATCACCAAATTTCATGTTTCTTCATCAATAAGCCAGAGAGTTGAAAGACTATAAATGAATGACAAATATTATAGATTTTTTCTTCACCATCTCAAAGGCTTAGGCTCTTTTCATCACTAAGAAACAAAAATAATAGACTATAGTAGGTGTAAAAAATTAATTATATTTTATTTTTCAACTCCAACATAAAATTTTAGGTTTTTACCCACTAAAAAACAAAGACAAAAGACTATAGTCCATGACATATATTTTATATAATATAGGTAAAAATTAAGATTAAATAATGTAGCTCGAACTTATTTATATTTACCTTTTTTACATTGAATTATGGTAAATTAGATGTAAATATGTTCAATATATTTCTTCTCCATCCCAAAATTTCGTGTTTCTTCGTCAGAGAGTTAAAAGTCAATAAATGAATGACAAATATTTTAGGTTTTTTCTTCTCCATCCCAAACTCTTAGGTTTTTTTCATCACTAAGAACCAAACATAATAGACTATAGTAGGTGTAAAAATTAATTATATTTTATTTTTCAACTCCAACATAAAAATTTAGGTTTTTCCTCACTAAAAAACAAAGATAAAAGACCATAGTCCATGACATATCTTTTATATAATATAGGTAAAAATTAAGATTAAATAATGAATCTCAAACTTATTTATATTTACCTTTTTCACATTCAATTATGGTAAATTAGACGTAAATATGTTCAATATGTTTCTTATCCATCACCAAATTTCATGTTTCTTCGTTAATAAGCCAGAGTTGAAAGACTATAAATGAATGACAAATATTTTAGATTTTTTCTTCACCATCTCAAAGGCTTAGGCTTTTTTCATCACTAAGCAACAAACATAATAGACTATAGTAGGTGTAAAAAATTAATTATATTTTATTTTTCAACTCCAACATAAAATTTTAGGTTTTTACCCACTAAAAAACAAAGACAAAAGACTATAGTCCATGACATATATTTTATATAATATAGGTAAAAATTAAGATTAAATAATGAAGCTCAAACTTATTTATATTTACCTTTTTTACATTGAATTATGGTAAATTAGATATAAATATGTGCAATATGTTTCTTCTCCATCACAAAATTTTGTGTTTCTTCGTTGGTAAGCCAGAGAGTTAAAAGACTATAAATGAATAACAAATATTTTATGTTTTTTCTTCTCCATCCCAAAGTCTTAGGTTTTATTAATCACTAAGCACCAAACATAATAGACTATAGTAGGTGTAAAAAATTAATTATATTTTATTTTTCAACTCCAACATAAAATTTTAGGTTTTTACACACTAAAAAACAAAGACAAAAGACTATAGTCCATGACATATATTTTATATAATATAGGTAAAAATTAAGATTAAATAATGAAGCTCAGACTTATTTATATTTACCTTTTTTACATTGAATTATGGTAAATTAGATATAAATATGTTCAATATGTTTCTTCTCCATCACAAAATTTTGTGTTTCTTCGTCAGTAAGCCAGAGAGTTAAAAGACTATAAATGAATAACAAATATTTTATGTTTTTTCTTCTCCATCCCAAAGTCTTAGGTTTTATTAATCACTAAGCACCAAACATAATAAAATATAGTAGGTGTAAAAAATTAATTATATTTTATTTTTCAACTCCAACATAAAATTTTAGGTTTTTACCCACTAAAAAACAAAGACAAAAGACTATAGTCCATGACATATATTTTATATAATATAGGTAAAAATTAAGATTAAATAATGAAGCTCAAAATTATTTATATTTACCTTTTTTACATTGAATTATGGTAAATTAGATGTAAATATGTTCAATATGTTTCTTCTCCATCACAAAATTTCGTGTTTCTTCGTCAGTAAGCCAGAGAGTTAAAAGACTATAAATGAATAACAAATATTTTATGTTTTTTTCTTCTCCATCCCAAAGTCTTAGGTTTTATTAATCACTAAGCAACAAACATAATAGACTATAGTAGGTGTAAAAATTAATTATATTTTATTTTTCAACTCCAACATAAAATTTTAGGTTTTTACCCACTAAAAAACAAAGACAAAAGACTATAATCCATGACATATATTTTATATAATATAGGTAAAAATTAAGATTAAATAATGAAGCTCGAAATTATTTATATTTACCTTTTTTACATTGAATTATGGTAAATTAGATGTAAATATGTTCAATATATTTCTTCTCCATCCCAAAATTTCGTGTTTCTTCGTCAGAGAGTTAAAAGACAATAAATGAATGACAAATATTTTAGATTTTTTCTTCTCCATCCCAAACTCTTAGGTTTTTTTCATCACTAAGAACCAAACATAATAGACTATAGTAGGTGTAAAAATTAATTATATTTTATTTTTCAACTCCAACATAAAATTTTAGGTTTTTCCCCACTAAAAAACAAAGATAAAAGACCATAGTCCATGACATATCTTTTATATAATATAGGTAAAAATTAAGATTAAATAATGAAGCTCAAACTTATTTATATTTACCTTTTTCACATTCAATTATGGTAAATTAGACGTAAATATGTTCAATATGTTTCTTATCCATCACCAAATTTCATGTTTCTTCGTCAATAAGCCAGAGAGTTGAAAGACTATAAATGAATGGCAAATATTTTAGATTTTTTCTTCACCATCTCAAAGGCTTAGGCTTTTTTCATCACTAAGCAACAAACATAATAGACTATAGTAGGTGTAAGAAATTAATTATATTTTGTTTTTCAACTCCAACATAAAATTTTAGGTTTTTACCCACTAAAAAACAAAGACAAAAGACTATAGTCCATGACATATATTTTATATAATATAGGTAAAAATTAAGATTAAATAATGAAGCTCAAATTTATTTATATTTACCTTTTTTACATTGAATTATGGTAAATTAGCTGTAAATATGTTCAATATGTTTCTTCTCCATCACAAAATTTCGTGTTTCTTCGTCAGTAAGCCAAAGAGTTAAAAGACTATAAATGAATAACAAATATTTTATGTTTTTTCTTCTCCATTCCAAAGTGATAGGTTTTATTAATCACTAAGCACCAAACATAATAGACTATAGTAGAGGTAAAAAATTAATTATATTTTATTTTTTCAACTCCAACATAAAATTTTAGGTTTTTACCCACTAAAAAACAAAGACAAAAGACTATAGTCCATGACATATATTTTATATAATATAGGTAAAAATTAAGATTAAATAATGAAGCTCAAACTTATTTATATTTACCTTTTTACATTGAATTAAAGTAAATTAGATGTAAATATGTTCAATATGTTTCTTCTCCATCACAAAAGTTTGTGTTTCTTCGTCAGTAAGCCAGAGAGTTAAAAGATTATAAATGAATAACAAATATTTTATGTTTTTTCTTCTCCATCCCAAAGTCTTAGGTTTTATTAATCACTAAGCACCAAACATAATAGACTATAGTAGGTGTAAAAAATTAATTATATTTTATTTTACAACTCCAACATAAAATTTTAGGTTTTTACCCACTAAAAAACAAAGACAAAAGACTATAGTCCATGACATATATTTTATATAATATAGGTAAAAATTAAGATTAAATAATGAAGCTAAAACTTATTTATATTTACCTTTTTTACATTGAATTATGGTAAATTAGATGTAAATATGTTCAATATGTTTCTTCTCCATCACAAAATTTCGTGTTTCTTCGTCAGTAAGCTAGAGAGTTAAAAGACTATAAATGGATAACAAATATTTTATGTTTTTTCTTCTCCATCCCAAAGTCCTAGGTTTTATTAATCACTAAGCACCAAACATAATAGACTATAGTATGTGTAAAAAATTAATTATATTTTATTTTTCAACTCCAACATAAAATTTTAGGTTTTTCCCCCCTAAAAAACAAAGAAAAAAGACTATAGACCATGACATATGTTTTATATAATATAGGTAAAATTAAGATTAAATAATGAAACTCAAACTTATTTATATTTACCTTTTTCACCTTGAGTTATAATAAATTAGATGTAAATATGTTCAATATGTTTCTTCTCCATCCCAAAATTTCATGTTTCTTCGTCAGAGAGTTAAGAGACAATAAATGAATGACAAATATTTTAGGTTTTTTCTTCTCCATCCTAAACTATTAGGTTTTTTCATCACTAAGCACCAAACATAATAGACTATAGTAGGTGTAAAAAATTAATTATATTTTATTTTTCAACTCCAACATAAAATTTTAGTTTTTTCCCCACTAAAAAACAAAGATATAAGACCATAGTCCATGACATATCTTTTATATAATATAGGTAAAAATTAAGATTAAATAATGAAACTCAAACTTATTTATATTTACCTTTTTCACATTGAATTATGGTAAATTAGACGTAAATATGTTCAATATGTTTCTTCTCCATCACCAAATTTCATGTTTCTTCGTCAATAAGCCAGAGAGTTGAAAGACTATAAATGAATGACAAATATTTTAGATTTTTTCTTCACCATCTCAAAGTCTTAGGCTTTTTTCATCACTAAGCAACAAACATAATAGACTATAGTAGGTGTAAAAAGTTAATTATATTTTATTTTTCAACTCCAACATAAAATTTTAGGTTTTTACCCACTAAAAAACAAAGAGAAAAGACTATAGTCCATGACATATATTTTATATAATATAGGTAAAAATTAAGATTAAATAATGAAGCTCAAACTTATTTATATTTACCTTTTTTACATTGAATTATGGTAAATTAGCTGTAAATATGTTCAATATGTTTCTTCTCCATCACAAAATTTCGTGTTTCTTCGTCAGTAAGCCAGAGAGTTAAAAGACTATAAATGAATAACAAATATTTTATGTTTTTTCTTCTCCATCCCAAAGTCATAGGTTTTATTAATCACTAAACACCAAACATAATAGACTATAGTAGGTGTTAAAAATTAATTATATTTTATTTTTCAACTCCAACATAAAATTGTAGGTTTTTACCCACTAAAAAACAAAGACAAAAGACTATAGTCCATGACATATATTTTATATAATATAGGTAAAAATTAAGATAAAATAATGAAGCTCAAACTTATTTATATTTACCTTTTTTACATTGAATTATGGTAAATTTGATGTAAATATGTTCAATATATTTCTTCTCCATCCCAAAATTTCGTGTTTCTTCGTCAGAGAGTTAAAAGACAATAAATGAATGACAAATATTTTAGGTTTTTTCTTCTCCATCCCAAACTCTTAGGTTTTTTTCATCACTAAGCACCAAACATAAAAGACTATAGTAGGTGTAAAAAATTAATTATATTTTATTTTTCAACTCCAACATAAAATTTTAGGTTTTTCCGCACTAAAAAACAAAGATAAAAGACCATAGTCCATGACATATCTTTTATTTAATATAGGTAAAAATTAAGATTAAATAATGAAGCTCAAACTTATTTATATTTACCTTTTTCACATTGAATTGTGGTAAATTAGAAGTAAATATGTTCAATATGTTTCTTCTCCATCACCAAATTTCATGTTTCTTCATCAATAAGCCAGAGAGTTGAAAGACTATAAATGAATGGCAAATATTTTAGATTTTTTCTTCACCATCTCAAAGGCTTAGGCTTTTTTCATCACTAAGCAACAAACATAATAGACTATAGTAGGTGTAGAAAATTAATTATATTTTATTTTTCAACTCCAACATAAAATTTTAGGTTTTTACCCACTAAAAAACAAAGACAAAAGACTATAGTCCATGACATATATTTTATATAATATAGGTAAAAATTAAGATTGAATAATGAAGCTCAAACTTATTTATATTTACCTTTTTTACATTGAATTATGGTAAATTAGCTGTAAATATGTTCAATATGTTTCTTCTCCATCACAAAATTTCGTGTTTCTTCGTCAGTAAGCCAGAGAGTTAAAAGACTATAAATGAATAACAAATATTTTATGTTTTTTCTTCTCCATCCCAAAGTCATAGGTTTTATTAATCACTAAGCACCAAACATAATAGACTATAGTAGGTGTAAAAAGTTAATTATATTTTATTTTTTCAACTCCAACATAAAATTTTAGGTTTTTACCCACTAAAAAACAAAGACAAAAGACTATAGTCCATGACATATATTTTATATGATATAGGTAAAAATTAAGATTAAATAATGAAGCTCAAACTTATTTATATTTACCTTTTTACATTGAATTAAAGTAAATTAGATGTAAATATGTTCAATATGTTTCTTCTCCATCACAAAAGTTTGTGTTTCTTCGTCAATAAGCCAGAGAGTTAAAAGATTATAAATGAATAACAAATATTTTATGTTTTTTCTTCTCCATCCCAAAGTCTTAGGTTTTATTAATCACTAAGCACCAAACATAATAGACTATAGTAGGTGTAAAAAATTAATTATATTTTGTTTTTCAACTCCATTATAAAATTGTAGGTTTTTACCCACTAAAAAACAAAGACAAAAGACTATAGTCCATGACATATATTTTATATAATATAGGTAAAAATTAAGATAAAATAATGAAGCTCAAACTTATTTATATTTACCTTTTTTACCTTGAATTATGGTAAATTAGATGTAAATATGTTCAATATGTTTCATCTCCATCACAAAATTTCATGTTTCTTCGTCAGAGAGTTAAAAGACTATAAATGAATGACAAATATTTTTGGTTTTTTCTTCACCATCCTAAAGTCTTAGGTTTTTTTCATCACTAAGCACCAAACATAATAGACTATAGTAGGTGTAAAAAATTAATTATATTTTATTTTTCAACTCTAACATAAAAGTTTAGGTTTTTCCCCACTAAAAAACAAAGATAAGAGACTATAGTCCATGACATATATTTTTATAAATTAGGTAAAAATTAAGATTAAATAATGAAGCTCAAACTTATTTAGATTTTCCTTTTTCACATTGAATTATGGTAAATTAGACGTAAATATGTTCAATATGTTTCTTCTCCATCACAAAACTTCATGTTTCTTCGTCAGTAAGGCAGAGACTTAAAAGACTTTAAATGAATGACAAATATTTTAGGTTTTTTCTTCACCATCCCAAAGTCTTAGGTTTTTTTCATCACTAAGAACCAAACATAATAGACTATAGTAGGTGTAAAAAATTAATTATATTTTATTTTTCAACTACAACATAAAATTTTAGGTTTTTCCCCACTAAAAAACAAAGATAAAAGACTATAGTCCATGACATATATTTTATATAATATAGGTAAAAATTAAGATTAAATAATGAAGCTCAAACTTATTTATATTTACCTTTTTCACATTTAATTATGGTTTATAAGATGTAAATCAATTCAATATGTTTCTTCTCCATCACCAAATTTCATGTTTCTTCGTCAGTAATCCAGAGAGTTAAAAGACAATAAATGAATGACAAATATTTTAGGTTTTTTCTTCTGCATCCCAAACTCTTATGTTTTTTTCATCACTAAGAACCAAACATAATAGACTATAGTAGGTGTAAAAAATTAATTATATTTTATTTTACAACTCCAACATAAAATTTTAGGTTTTTCCCCACTAAAAAACAAAGATAAAAGACCATAGTCCATGACATATCTTTTATATAATATAGGTAAAAATTAAGATTAAATAATGAAGCTCAAACTTATTTATATTTGACTTTTTCACATTGAATTATGGTAAATTAGACGTAAATATGTTCAATATGTTTCTTCTCCATCACCAAATTTCATGTTTCTTCGTCAATAAGCCAGAGAGTTAAATGACTATAAATGAATGACAAATGTTTTAGATTTTTTCTTCACCATCTCAAAGGCTTAGGCTTTTTTCATCACTAAGCAACAAACATAATAGACTATAGTAGGTATAAAAAATTAATTATATTTTATTTTTCTACTCCAACATAAAATTTTAGGTTTTTACCCACTAAAAAACAAAGACAAAAGACTAAATAAAGAAGCTCAAACTTATTTATATTTACCTTTTTTACATTTAATTATGGTAAATTAGATGTAAATATGTTCAATATGTTTCTTCTCCATCACAAAATTTTGTGTTTCTTCGTCAGAGAGTTAAAAGACAATAAATGAATGACAAATATTTTAGGTTTTTTCTTCTCCATCCCAAACTCTTAGGTTTTTTTCATCACTAAGCACCAAACATAATAGACTATAGTAGGTGTAAAAAATTAATTATATTTTATTTTTCAACTCCAACATAAAATTTTAGGTTTTTCCCCACTAAAAAACAAAGACAAAAGACCATAGTCCATGACATATCTTTTATATAATAAAGGTAAAAATTAAGATTAAATAATAAAGCTCAAACTTATTTATATTTACCTTTTTCACATTGAATTATGGTAAATTAGACGTAAATATGTTCAATATGTTTCTTCTCCATCACAAAAGTTTGTGTTTCTTCGTCAATAAGCCAGAGAGTTAAAAGATTATAAATGAATAACAAATATTTTATGTTTTTTCTTCTCCATCCCAAAGTCTTAGGTTTTATTAATCACTAAGCACCAAACATAATAGACTATAGTAGGTGTAAAAAATTAATTATATTTTGTTTTTCAACTCCATTATAAAATTGTAGGTTTTTACCCACTAAAAAACAAAGACAAAAGACTATAGTCCATGACATATATTTTATATAATATAGGTAAAAATTAAGATAAAATAATGAAGCTCAAACTTATTTATATTTACCTTTTTCACCTTGAATTGTGGTAAATTAGATGTAAATATGTTCAATATGTTTCATCTCCATCACAAAATTTCATGTTTCTTCGTCAGAGAGTTAAAAGACTATAAATGAATGACAAATATTTTTGGTTTTTTCTTCACCATCCTAAAGTCTTAGGTTTTTTTCATCACTAAGCACCAAACATAATAGACTATAGTAGGTGTAAAAAATTAATTATATTTTATTTTTCAACTCTAACATAAAGTTTAGGTTTTTCCCCACTAAAAAACAAAGATAAGAGACTATAGTCCATGACATATATTTTTATAAATTAGGTAAAAATTAAGATTAAATAATGAAGCTCAAACTTATTTAGATTTTCCTTTTTCACATTGAATTATGGTAAATTAGACGTAAATATGTTCAATATGTTTCTTCTCCATCACAAAACTTCATGTTTCTTCGTCAGTAAGGCAGAGACTTAAAAGACTTTAAATGAATGACAAATATTTTAGGTTTTTTCTTCACCATCCCAAAGTCTTAGGTTTGTTTCATCACTAAGCACCAAACATAATAGACTATAGTAGGTGTAAAAAATTAATTATATTTTATTTTTCAACTACAACATAAAATTTTAGGTTTTTCCCCACTAAAAAACAAAGATAAAAGACTATAGTCCATGACATATATTTTATATAATATAGGTAAAAATTAAGATTAAATAATGAAGCTCAAACTTATTTATATTTACCTTTTTCACATTTAATTATGGTTTATAAGATGTAAATCAATTCAATATGTTTCTTCTCCATCACCAAATTTCATGTTTCTTCGTCAGTAATCCAGAGAGTTAAAAGACAATAAATGAATGACAAATATTTTAGGTTTTTTCTTCTGCATCCCAAACTCTTATGTTTTTTTCATCACTAAGAACCAAACATAATAGACTATAGTAGGTGTAAAAAATTAATTATATTTTATTTTACAACTCCAACATAAAATTTTAGGTTTTTCCCCACTAAAAAACAAAGATAAAAGACCATAGTCCATGACATATCTTTTATATAATATAGGTAAAAATTAAGATTAAATAATGAAGCTCAAACTTATTTATATTTGACTTTTTCACATTGAATTATGGTAAATTAGACGTAAATATGTTCAATATGTTTCTTCTCCATCACCAAATTTCATGTTTCTTCGTCAATAAGCCAGAGAGTTAAAAGACTATAAATGAATGACAAATGTTTTAGATTTTTTCTTCACCATCTCAAAGGCTTAGGCTTTTTTCATCACTAAGCAACAAACATAATAGACTATAGTAGGTGTAAAAAATTAATTATATTTTATTTTTCTACTCCAACATAAAATTTTAGGTTTTTACCCACTAAAAAACAAAGACAAAAGACTAAATAAAGAAGCTCAAACTTATTTATATTTACCTTTTTTACATTGAATTATGGTAAATTAGATGTAAATATGTTCAATATGTTTCTTCTCCATCACAAAATTTTGTGTTTCTTCGTCAGAGAGTTAAAAGACAATAAATGAATGACAAATATTTTAGGTTTTTTCTTCTCCATCCCAAACTCTTAGGTTTTTTTCATCACTAAGCACCAAACATAATAGACTATAGTAGGTGTAAAAAATTAATTATATTTTATTTTTCAACTCCAACATAAAATTTTAGGTTTTTCCCCACTAAAAAACAAAGACAAAAGACCATAGTCCATGACATATCTTTTATATAATAAAGGTAAAAATTAAGATTAAATAATAAAGCTCAAACTTATTTATATTTACCTTTTTCACATTGAATTATGGTAAATTAGACGTAAATATGTTCAATATGTTTCTTCTCCATCACAAAAGTTTGTGTTTCTTCGTCAATAAGCCAGAGAGTTAAAAGATTATAAATGAATAACAAATATTTTATGTTTTTTCTTCTCCATCCCAAAGTCTTAGGTTTTATTAATCACTAAGCACCAAACATAATAGACTATAGTAGGTGTAAAAAATTAATTATATTTTGTTTTTCAACTCCATTATAAAATTGTAGGTTTTTACCCACTAAAAAACAAAGACAAAAGACTATAGTCCATGACATATATTTTATATAATATAGGTAAAAATTAAGATAAAATAATGAAGCTCAAACTTATTTATATTTACCTTTTTCACCTTGAATTGTGGTAAATTAGATGTAAATATGTTCAATATGTTTCATCTCCATCACAAAATTTCATGTTTCTTCGTCAGAGAGTTAAAAGACTATAAATGAATGACAAATATTTTTGGTTTTTTCTTCACCATCCTAAAGTCTTAGGTTTTTTTCATCACTAAGCACCAAACATAATAGACTATAGTAGGTGTAAAAAATTAATTATATTTTATTTTTCAACTCTAACATAAAGTTTAGGTTTTTCCCCACTAAAAAACAAAGATAAGAGACTATAGTCCATGACATATATTTTTATAAATTAGGTAAAAATTAAGATTAAATAATGAAGCTCAAACTTATTTAGATTTTCCTTTTTCACATTGAATTATGGTAAATTAGACGTAAATATGTTCAATATGTTTCTTCTCCATCACAAAACTTCATGTTTCTTCGTCAGTAAGGCAGAGACTTAAAAGACTTTAAATGAATGACAAATATTTTAGGTTTTTTCTTCACCATCCCAAAGTCTTAGGTTTGTTTCATCACTAAGCACCAAACATAATAGACTATAGTAGGTGTAAAAAATTAATTATATTTTATTTTTCAACTACAACATAAAATTTTAGGTTTTTCCCCACTAAAAAACAAAGATAAAAGACTATAGTCCATGACATATATTTTATATAATATAGGTAAAAATTAAGATTAAATAATGAAGCTCAAACTTATTTATATTTACCTTTTTCACATTTAATTATGGTTTATAAGATGTAAATCAATTCAATATGTTTCTTCTCCATCACCAAATTTCATGTTTCTTCGTCAGTAATCCAGAGAGTTAAAAGACAATAAATGAATGACAAATATTTTAGGTTTTTTCTTCTGCATCCCAAACTCTTATGTTTTTTTCATCACTAAGAACCAAACATAATAGACTATAGTAGGTGTAAAAAATTAATTATATTTTATTTTACAACTCCAACATAAAATTTTAGGTTTTTCCCCACTAAAAAACAAAGATAAAAGACCATAGTCCATGACATATCTTTTATATAATATAGGTAAAAATTAAGATTAAATAATGAAGCTCAAACTTATTTATATTTGACTTTTTCACATTGAATTATGGTAAATTAGACGTAAATATGTTCAATATGTTTCTTCTCCATCACCAAATTTCATGTTTCTTCGTCAATAAGCCAGAGAGTTAAAAGACTATAAATGAATGACAAATGTTTTAGATTTTTTCTTCACCATCTCAAAGGCTTAGGCTTTTTTCATCACTAAGCAACAAACATAATAGACTATAGTAGGTGTAAAAAATTAATTATATTTTATTTTTCTACTCCAACATAAAATTTTAGGTTTTTACCCACTAAAAAACAAAGACAAAAGACTAAATAAAGAAGCTCAAACTTATTTATATTTACCTTTTTTACATTGAATTATGGTAAATTAGATGTAAATATGTTCAATATGTTTCTTCTCCATCACAAAATTTTGTGTTTCTTCGTCAGAGAGTTAAAAGACAATAAATGAATGACAAATATTTTAGGTTTTTTCTTCTCCATCCCAAACTCTTAGGTTTTTTTCATCACTAAGCACCAAACATAATAGACTATAGTAGGTGTAAAAAATTAATTATATTTTATTTTTCAACTCCAACATAAAATTTTAGGTTTTTCCCCACTAAAAAACAAAGACAAAAGACCATAGTCCATGACATATCTTTTATATAATAAAGGTAAAAATTAAGATTAAATAATAAAGCTCAAACTTATTTATATTTACCTTTTTCACATTGAATTATGGTAAATTAGACGTAAATATGTTCAATATGTTTCTTCTCCATCACAAAAGTTTGTGTTTCTTCGTCAATAAGCCAGAGAGTTAAAAGATTATAAATGAATAACAAATATTTTATGTTTTTTCTTCTCCATCCCAAAGTCTTAGGTTTTATTAATCACTAAGCACCAAACATAATAGACTATAGTAGGTGTAAAAAATTAATTATATTTTGTTTTTCAACTCCATTATAAAATTGTAGGTTTTTACCCACTAAAAAACAAAGACAAAAGACTATAGTCCATGACATATATTTTATATAATATAGGTAAAAATTAAGATAAAATAATGAAGCTCAAACTTATTTATATTTACCTTTTTCACCTTGAATTGTGGTAAATTAGATGTAAATATGTTCAATATGTTTCATCTCCATCACAAAATTTCATGTTTCTTCGTCAGAGAGTTAAAAGACTATAAATGAATGACAAATATTTTTGGTTTTTTCTTCACCATCCTAAAGTCTTAGGTTTTTTTCATCACTAAGCACCAAACATAATAGACTATAGTAGGTGTAAAAAATTAATTATATTTTATTTTTCAACTCTAACATAAAGTTTAGGTTTTTCCCCACTAAAAAACAAAGATAAGAGACTATAGTCCATGACATATATTTTTATAAATTAGGTAAAAATTAAGATTAAATAATGAAGCTCAAACTTATTTAGATTTTCCTTTTTCACATTGAATTATGGTAAATTAGACGTAAATATGTTCAATATGTTTCTTCTCCATCACAAAACTTCATGTTTCTTCGTCAGTAAGGCAGAGACTTAAAAGACTTTAAATGAATGACAAATATTTTAGGTTTTTTCTTCACCATCCCAAAGTCTTAGGTTTGTTTCATCACTAAGCACCAAACATAATAGACTATAGTAGGTGTAAAAAATTAATTATATTTTATTTTTCAACTACAACATAAAATTTTAGGTTTTTCCCCACTAAAAAACAAAGATAAAAGACTATAGTCCATGACATATATTTTATATAATATAGGTAAAAATTAAGATTAAATAATGAAGCTCAAACTTATTTATATTTACCTTTTTCACATTTAATTATGGTTTATAAGATGTAAATCAATTCAATATGTTTCTTCTCCATCACCAAATTTCATGTTTCTTCGTCAGTAATCCAGAGAGTTAAAAGACAATAAATGAATGACAAATATTTTAGGTTTTTTCTTCTGCATCCCAAACTCTTATGTTTTTTTCATCACTAAGAACCAAACATAATAGACTATAGTAGGTGTAAAAAATTAATTATATTTTATTTTACAACTCCAACATAAAATTTTAGGTTTTTCCCCACTAAAAAACAAAGATAAAAGACCATAGTCCATGACATATCTTTTATATAATATAGGTAAAAATTAAGATTAAATAATGAAGCTCAAACTTATTTATATTTGACTTTTTCACATTGAATTATGGTAAATTAGACGTAAATATGTTCAATATGTTTCTTCTCCATCACCAAATTTCATGTTTCTTCGTCAATAAGCCAGAGAGTTAAAAGACTATAAATGAATGACAAATGTTTTAGATTTTTTCTTCACCATCTCAAAGGCTTAGGCTTTTTTCATCACTAAGCAACAAACATAATAGACTATAGTAGGTGTAAAAAATTAATTATATTTTATTTTTCTACTCCAACATAAAATTTTAGGTTTTTACCCACTAAAAAACAAAGACAAAAGACTAAATAAAGAAGCTCAAACTTATTTATATTTACCTTTTTTACATTGAATTATGGTAAATTAGATGTAAATATGTTCAATATGTTTCTTCGCCATCACAAAATTTTGTGTTTCTTCGTCAGAGAGTTAAAAGACAATAAATGAATGACAAATATTTTAGGTTTTTTCTTCTCCATCCCAAACTCTTAGGTTTTTTTCATCACTAAGCACCAAACATAATAGACTATAGTAGGTGTAAAAAATTAATTATATTTTATTTTTCAACTCCAACATAAAATTTTAGGTTTTTCCCCACTAAAAAACAAAGACAAAAGACCATAGTCCATGACATATCTTTTATATAATAAAGGTAAAAATTAAGATTAAATAATAAAGCTCAAACTTATTTATATTTACCTTTTTCACATTGAATTATGGTAAATTAGACGTAAATATGTTCAATATGTTTCTTCTCCATCACAAAAGTTTGTGTTTCTTCGTCAATAAGCCAGAGAGTTAAAAGATTATAAATGAATAACAAATATTTTATGTTTTTTCTTCTCCATCCCAAAGTCTTAGGTTTTATTAATCACTAAGCACCAAACATAATAGACTATAGTAGGTGTAAAAAATTAATTATATTTTGTTTTTCAACTCCATTATAAAATTGTAGGTTTTTACCCACTAAAAAACAAAGACAAAAGACTATAGTCCATGACATATATTTTATATAATATAGGTAAAAATTAAGATAAAATAATGAAGCTCAAACTTATTTATATTTACCTTTTTCACCTTGAATTATGGTAAATTAGATGTAAATATGTTCAATATGTTTCATCTCCATCACAAAATTTCATGTTTCTTCGTCAGAGAGTTAAAAGACTATAAATGAATGACAAATATTTTTGGTTTTTTCTTCACCATCCTAAAGTCTTAGGTTTTTTTCATCACTAAGCACCAAACATAATAGACTATAGTAGGTGTAAAAAATTAATTATATTTTATTTTTCAACTCTAACATAAAAGTTTAGGTTTTTCCCCACTAAAAAACAAAGATAAGAGACTATAGTCCATGACATATATTTTTATAAATTAGGTAAAAATTAAGATTAAATAATGAAGCTCAAACTTATTTAGATTTTCCTTTTTCACATTGAATTATGGTAAATTAGACGTAAATATGTTCAATATGTTTCTTCTCCATCACAAAACTTCATGTTTCTTCGTCAGTAAGGCAGAGACTTAAAAGACTTTAAATGAATGACAAATATTTTAGGTTTTTTCTTCACCATCCCAAAGTCTTAGGTTTTTTTCATCACTAAGCACCAAACATAATAGACTATAGTAGGTGTAAAAAATTAATTATATTTTATTTTTCAACTACAACATAAAATTTTAGGTTTTTCCCCACAAAAAAACAAAGATAAAAGACTATAGTCCATGACATATATTTTATATAATATAGGTAAAAATTAAGATTAAATAATGAAGCTCAAACTTATTTATATTTACCTTTTTCACATTTAATTATGGTTTATAAGATGTAAATCAATTCAATATGTTTCTTCTCCATCACCAAATTTCATGTTTCTTCGTCAGTAATCCAGAGAGTTAAAAGACAATAAATGAATGACAAATATTTTAGGTTTTTTCTTCTGCATCCAAAACTCTTATGTTTTTTTCATCACTAAGAACCAAACATAATAGACTATAGTAGGTGTAAAAAATTAATTATATTTTATTTTACAACTCCAACATAAAATTTTAGGTTTTTCCCCACTAAAAAACAAAGATAAAAGACCATAGTCCATGACATATCTTTTATATAATATAGGTAAAAATTAAGATTAAATAATGAAGCTCAAACTTATTTATATTTGACTTTTTCACATTGAATTATGGTAAATTAGACGTAAATATGTTCAATATGTTTCTTCTCCATCACCAAATTTCATGTTTCTTCGTCAATAAGCCAGAGAGTTAAAAGACTATAAATGAATGACAAATGTTTTAGATTTTTTCTTCACCATCTCAAAGGCTTAGGCTTTTTTCATCACTAAGCAACAAACATAATAGACTATAGTAGGTGTAAAAAATTAATTATATTTTATTTTTCTACTCCAACATAAAATTTTAGGTTTTTACCCACTAAAAAACAAAGACAAAAGACTAAATAAAGAAGCTCAAACTTATTTATATTTACCTTTTTTACATTGAATTATGGTAAATTAGATGTAAATATGTTCAATATGTTTCTTCGCCATCACAAAATTTTGTGTTTCTTCGTCAGAGAGTTAAAAGACAATAAATGAATGACAAATATTTTAGGTTTTTTCTTCTCCATCCCAAACTCTTAGGTTTTTTTCATCACTAAGCACCAAACATAATAGACTATAGTAGGTGTAAAAAATTAATTATATTTTATTTTTCAACTCCAACATAAAATTTTAGGTTTTTCCCCACTAAAAAACAAAGACAAAAGACCATAGTCCATGACATATCTTTTATATAATAAAGGTAAAAATTAAGATTAAATAATAAAGCTCAAACTTATTTATATTTACCTTTTTCACATTGAATTATGGTAAATTAGACGTAAATATGTTCAATATGTTTCTTCTCCATCACAAAAGTTTGTGTTTCTTCGTCAATAAGCCAGAGAGTTAAAAGATTATAAATGAATAACAAATATTTTATGTTTTTTCTTCTCCATCCCAAAGTCTTAGGTTTTATTAATCACTAAGCACCAAACATAATAGACTATAGTAGGTGTAAAAAATTAATTATATTTTGTTTTTCAACTCCATTATAAAATTGTAGGTTTTTACCCACTAAAAAACAAAGACAAAAGACTATAGTCCATGACATATATTTTATATAATATAGGTAAAAATTAAGATAAAATAATGAAGCTCAAACTTATTTATATTTACCTTTTTCACCTTGAATTATGGTAAATTAGATGTAAATATGTTCAATATGTTTCATCTCCATCACAAAATTTCATGTTTCTTCGTCAGAGAGTTAAAAGACTATAAATGAATGACAAATATTTTTGGTTTTTTCTTCACCATCCTAAAGTCTTAGGTTTTTTTCATCACTAAGCACCAAACATAATAGACTATAGTAGGTGTAAAAAATTAATTATATTTTATTTTTCAACTCTAACATAAAAGTTTAGGTTTTTCCCCACTAAAAAACAAAGATAAGAGACTATAGTCCATGACATATATTTTTATAAATTAGGTAAAAATTAAGATTAAATAATGAAGCTCAAACTTATTTAGATTTTCCTTTTTCACATTGAATTATGGTAAATTAGACGTAAATATGTTCAATATGTTTCTTCTCCATCACAAAACTTCATGTTTCTTCGTCAGTAAGGCAGAGACTTAAAAGACTTTAAATGAATGACAAATATTTTAGGTTTTTTCTTCACCATCCCAAAGTCTTAGGTTTTTTTCATCACTAAGCACCAAACATAATAGACTATAGTAGGTGTAAAAAATTAATTATATTTTATTTTTCAACTACAACATAAAATTTTAGGTTTTTCCCCACAAAAAAACAAAGATAAAAGACTATAGTCCATGACATATATTTTATATAATATAGGTAAAAATTAAGATTAAATAATGAAGCTCAAACTTATTTATATTTACCTTTTTCACATTTAATTATGGTTTATAAGATGTAAATCAATTCAATATGTTTCTTCTCCATCACCAAATTTCATGTTTCTTCGTCAGTAATCCAGAGAGTTAAAAGACAATAAATGAATGACAAATATTTTAGGTTTTTTCTTCTGCATCCAAAACTCTTATGTTTTTTTCATCACTAAGAACCAAACATAATAGACTATAGTAGGTGTAAAAAATTAATTATATTTTATTTTACAACTCCAACATAAAATTTTAGGTTTTTCCCCACTAAAAAACAAAGATAAAAGACCATAGTCCATGACATATCTTTTATATAATATAGGTAAAAATTAAGATTAAATAATGAAGCTCAAACTTATTTATATTTGACTTTTTCACATTGAATTATGGTAAATTAGACGTAAATATGTTCAATATGTTTCTTCTCCATCACCAAATTTCATGTTTCTTCGTCAATAAGCCAGAGAGTTAAAAGACTATAAATGAATGACAAATGTTTTAGATTTTTTCTTCACCATCTCAAAGGCTTAGGCTTTTTTCATCACTAAGCAACAAACATAATAGACTATAGTAGGTGTAAAAAATTAATTATATTTTATTTTTCTACTCCAACATAAAATTTTAGGTTTTTACCCACTAAAAAACAAAGACAAAAGACTAAATAAAGAAGCTCAAACTTATTTATATTTACCTTTTTTACATTGAATTATGGTAAATTAGATGTAAATATGTTCAATATGTTTCTTCTCCATCACAAAATTTTGTGTTTCTTCGTCAGAGAGTTAAAAGACAATAAATGAATGACAAATATTTTAGGTTTTTTCTTCTCCATCCCAAACTCTTAGGTTTTTTTCTTCACTAAGCACCAAACATAATAGACTATAGTAGGTGTAAAAAATTAATTATATTTTATTTTTCAACTCCAACATAAAATTTTAGGTTTTTCCCCACTAAAAAACAAAGACAAAAGACCATAGTCCATGACATATCTTTTATATAATAAAGGTAAAAATTAAGATTAAATAATAAAGCTCAAACTTATTTATATTTACCTTTTTCACATTGAATTATGGTAAATTAGACGTAAATATGTTCAATATGTTTCTTCTCCATCACCAAATTTCATGTTTCTTCGTCAATAAGCCAGAGAGTTAAAAGACTATAAATGAATGACAAATGTTTTAGATTTTTTCTTCACCATCTCAAAGGCTTAGGCTTTTTTCATCACTAAGCAACAAACATAATAGACTATAGTAGGTGTAAAAAATTAATTATATTTTATTTTTCTACTCCAACATAAAATTTTAGGTTTTTCCCCACTAAAAAACAAAGATAAAAGACTATAGTCCATGACATATATTTTATATAATATAGGTAAAAATTAAGATTAAATAATGAAGCTCAAAATTATTTATATTTACCTTTTTTACATTGAATTATGGTAAATTAGATGTAAATATGTTCAATATGTTTCTTCTCCATCACAAAATTTCGTGTTTCATCGTCAGTAATCCAGAGAGTTAAAAGACTATAAATGAATAACAAATATTTTATGTTTTTTCTTCTCCATCCCAAAGTCTTAGGTTTTATTAATCACTAAGCACCAAACATAATAGACTATAGTAGGTGTTAAAAATTAATTATATTTTATTTTTCAACTCCAACATAAAATTGTAGGTTTTTACCCACTAAAAAACAAAGACAAAAGACTATAGTCCATGACATATATTTTATATAATATAAGTAAAAATTAAGATTAAATAATGAAGCTCAAACATATTTATATTTACCTTTTTTACATTGAATTATGGTAAATTAGATGTAAATATGTTCAATATGTTTCTTCTCCATCACAAAATTTCGTGTTTCTTCGTCAGTAAGCCAGAGAGTTAAAAGACTATAAATGAATAACAAATATTTTATGTTTTTTCTTCTCCATACCAAAGTCTAGGGTTTTATTAATCACTAAGCACCAAACATAATAGACTATAGTAGGTGTAAAAAATTAATTATATTTTATTTTTAAACTCCAACATAAAATTTTAGGTTTTTACCCACTAAAAAACAAAGACAAAAGACTATAGTCCATGACATATATTTTATATAATATAGGTAAAAATTAAGATAAAATAATGAAGCTCAAACTTATTTATATTTACCTTTTTTACATTGAATTATGGTAAATTAGATGTAAATATGTTCAATATATTTCTTCTCCATCCCAAAATTTCGTGTATCTTCGTCAGAGAGTTAAAAGACAATAAATGAATGACAAATATTTTAGGTTTTTTCTTTTCCATCCCAAACTCTTAGGTTTTTTTCATCACTAAGCACCAAACATAATAGACTATAGTAGGTGTAAAAAATTAATTATATTTTATTTTTCAACTCCAACATAAAATTTTAGGTTTTTCCCCACTAAAAAACAAAGATAAAAGACCATAGTCCATGACATATCTTTTATATAATATAGGTAAAAATTAAGATTAAATAATGAAGATCAAACTTATTTATATTTACCTTTTTTACATTGAATTATGATAAATTATATGTAAATATGTTCAATATGTTTCTTCTCCATCACCAAATTTCATGTTTCTTCGTCAATAAGCCAGAGAGTTGAAAGACTATAAATGAATGACAAATATTTTAGATTTTTCTTCACCATCTCAAAGGCTTAGGCTTTTTTCATCACTAAGCAACAAACATAATAGACTATAGTAGGTGTAAAAAATTAATTATATTTTATTTTTCAACTCCAACATAAAATTTTAGGTTTTTACCCACTAAAAAACAAACACAAAAGACTATAGTCCATGACATGTATTTTATATAATATAGGTAAAAATTAAGATTAAATAATGAAGCTCAAACTTATTTATATTTACCTTTTTCACATTGAATTATGGTAAATTAGACGTAAATATGTTCAATATGTTTCTTCTCCATCACCAAATTTCATGTTTCTTCGTCAATAAACCAGAGAGTTAAAAGACTATAAATTAATGACAAATCTTTTAGATTTTCTCTTCACCATCTCAAAGGCTTAGGATTTTTTCATCACTAAGCAACAAACATAATAGACTATAGTAGGTGTAAAAAATTAATTATATTTTTTTTTTCAACTCCAACATAAAATTTTAGGTTTTTACCCACTAAAAAACAAACACAAAAGACTATAGTCCATGACATATCTTTTATATAATATAGGTAAAATTTAAGATTAAATAATGAAGCTCAAACTTATTTATATTTACCTTTTTCACCTTGAATTATGGTAAATTAAATGTAAATATGTTCAATATGTTTCTTCTCCATCACAAAATTTCATGTTTCTTCGTAAGAGAGTTAAAAGACTAAAAGAATGACAAATATTTTAGGTTTTTTCTTCACCATCCTAAAGTCTTAGGTTTTTTTTCATCATTAAGCACCAAACATAATAGACTATCGTAGGTGTAAAAAATTAATTATATTTTATTTTTCAACTCTAACATAAAATTTTAGGTTTTTCCCCACTAAAAAACAAAGATAAAAGACCATAGTCCATGACATATCTTTTATATAATATAGGTAAAAATTAAGATTAAATAATGAAGCTCAAACTTATTTATATTTAACTTTTTCACATTGAATTATGGTAAATTAGACGTAAATATGTTCAATATGTTTCTTCTCCATCACCAAATTTCATGTTTCTTCGTCAATAAGCCAGAGAGTTGAAAGACTATAAATGAATGACAAATATTTTAGATTTTTTCTTCACCATCTCAAAGGCTTAGGCTTTTTCATCACTAAGCAACAAACATAATAGAATATAGTAGGTGTAAAAAATTAATTATATTTTATTTTTCAACTGCAACATAAAATTTTTGGTTTTTACCCACTAAAAAACAAAGAGAAAAGACTATAGTCCATGACATATATTTTATATAATATAGGTAAAAATTAAGATTAAATAATGAAGCTCAAACTTATTTATATTTACCTTTTTTACATTGAATTATGGTAAATTAGATGTAAATATGTTCAATATGTTTCTTCTCCATCACAAAATTTTGTGTTTCTTCGTCAGAGAGTTAAAAGACAATAAATGAATGACAAATATTTTAGGTTTTTTCTTCTCCATCCCAAACTCTTAGGTTTTTTTCATCACTAAGCACCAAACATAATAGACTATAGCAGGTGTAAAAAATTAATTATATTTTATTTTTCAACTCCAACATAAAATTTTAGGTTTTTCCCCACTAAAAAACAAAGATAAAAGACCATAGTCCATGACATATCTTTTATATAATATAGGTAAAAATTAAGATTAAATAATGAAGCTCAAACTTATTTATATTTACCTTTTTCACATTGAATTATGGTAAATTAGACGTAAATATGTTCAATATGTTTCTTCTCCATCACCAAATTTCATGTTTCTTCGTCAATAAGCCAGAGAGTTGAAAGACTATAAATGAATGACAAATATTTTAAATTTTTTCTTCACCATCTCAATGGCTTAGGCTTTTTTCATCACTAAGCAACAAACATAATAGACTATAGTAGGTGTAAAAAATTAATTATATTTTATTTTTCAACTCCAACATAAAATTTTAGGTTTTTACCCACTAAAAAACAAAGAGAAAAGACTATAGTCCATGACATATATTTTATATAATATAGGTAAAAATTAAGATTAAATAATGAAGCTCAAACTTATTTATATTTACCTTTTTTACATTGAATTATGGTAAATTAGATGTAAATATGTTCAATATGTTTCTTCTCCATCACAAAATTTCGTGTTTCTTCGTCAGTAAGCCAGAGAGTTAAAAGATTATAAATGAATAACAAATATTTTATGTTTTTTCTTCTCTATCCCAAAGTCTTAGGTTTTATTAATCAATAAGCACCAAACATAATAGACTATAGTAGGTGTAAAAAATTAATTATATTTTATTTTTCAAGTCCAACATAAAATTGTAGGTTTTTCCCCACTAAAAAACAAAGACAAAAGACTATAGTCCATGACATATATTTTATATAATATAGGTAAAAATTAAGATTAAATAATGAAGCTCAAACTTATTTATATTTACCTTTTTCACATTGAATTATGGTAAATTAGACGTAAATATGTTCAATATGTTTCTTCTCCATCACCAAATTTCATGTTTCTTCGTCAATAAGCCAGAGAGTTGAAAGACTATAAATGAATGACAAATATTTTAGATTTTTTCTTCACCATCTCAAAGGATTAGGCTTTTTTCATCACTAAGCAACAAACATAATAGACTATAGTAGGTGTAAAAAATTAATTATATTTTATTTTTCAACTCCAACATAAAATTTTAGGTTTTTACCCACTAAAAAACAAAGAGAAAAGACTATAGTCCATGACATATATTTTATATAATATAGGTAAAAATTAAGATTAAATAATGAAGCTCAAACTTATTTATATTTACCTTTTTTACATTGAATTATGGTAAATTAGATGTAAATATGTTCAATATGTTTCTTCTCCATCACAAAATTTCGTGTTTCTTCGTCAGTAAGCCAGAGAGTTAAAAGATTATAAATGAATAACAAATATTTTATGTTTTTTCTTCTCTATCCCAAAGTCTTAGGTTTTATTAATCACTAAGCACCAAACATAATAGACTATAGTAGGTGTAAAAAATTAATTATATTTTATTTTTCAAGTCCAACATAAAATTGTAGGTTTTTCCCCACTAAAAAACAAAGACAAAAGACTATAGTCCATGACATATATTTTATATAATATAGGTAAAAATTAAGATTAAATAATGAAGCTCAAACTTATTTATATTTACCTTTTTCACATTGAATTATGGTAAATTAGACGTAAATATGTTCAATATGTTTCTTCTCCATCACCAAATTTCATGTTTCTTCGTCAATAAGCCAGAGTTGAAAGACTATAAATGAATGACAAATATTTTAGATTTTTTCTTCACCATCTCAAAGGATTAGGCTTTTTTCATCACTAAGCAACAAACATAATAGACTATAGTAGGTGTAAAAAATTAATTATATTTTATTTTTCAACTCCAACATAAAATTTTAGGTTTTTACCCACTAAAAAACAAAGAGAAAAGACTATAGTCCATGACATATATTTTATATAATATAGGTAAAAATTAAGATTAAATAATGAAGCTCAAAATTATTTATATTTACCTTTTTTACATTGAATTATGGTAAATTAGATGTAAATATGTTCAATATGTTTCTTCTCCATCACAAAATTTCATGTTTCTTCGTTAGTACGCCAGAGAGTTAAAAGATTATAAATGAATAACAAATATTTTATGTTTTTTCTTCTCTATCCCAAAGTCTTAGGTTTTATTAATCACTAAGCACCAAACATAATAGACTATAGTAGGTGTTAAAAATTAATTATATTTTATTTTTCAACTCCAACATAAAATTGTAGGTTTTTACCCACTAAAAAACAAAGACAAAAGACTATAGTCCATGACATATATTTTATATAATATAGGTAAAAATTAAGATTAAATAATGAAGCTCAAACTTATTTATATTTACCTTTTTTACATTGAATTATGGTAAATTAGATGTAAATATGTTCAATATGTTTCTTCTCCATCACAAAATTTCGTGTTTCTTCGTCAGTAAGCCAGAGAGTTAAAAGACTATAAATGAATAACAAATATTTTATGTTTTTTCTTCTCCATCCCAAAGTCTAGGGTTTTATTAATCACTAAGAACCAAACATAATAGACTATAGTAGGTGTAAAAATTTAATTATATTTTATTTTTAAACTCCAACATAAAATTTTAGGTTTTTACCCACTAAAAAACAAAGACAAAAGACTATAGTCCATGACATATATTTTATATAATATAGGTAAAAATTAAGATAAAATAATGAAGCTCAAACTTATTTATATTTACCTTTTTTACATTGAATTATGGTAAATTAGAGGTAAATATGTTCAATATATTTCTTCTCCATCCCAAAATTTCGTGTTTCTTCGTCAGAGAGTTAAAAGACAATAAATGAATGACAAATATTTTAGGTTTTTTCTTATCCATCCCAAACTCTTAGGTTTTTTTCATCACTAAGCACCAAACATAATAGACTATAGTAGGTGTAAAAAATTAATTATATTTTATTTTTCAACTCCAACATAAAATTTTAGGTTTTTCCCCACTAAAAAACAAAGATAAAAGACCATAGTCCATGACATATCTTTTATATAATATATGTAAAAATTAAGATTAAATAATGAAGCTCAAACTTATTTATATTTACCTTTTTTACATTGAATTATGATAAATTAGATGTAAATATGTTCAATATGTTTCTTCTCCATCACCAAATTTCATGTTTCTTCTTCAATAAGCCAGAGAGTTGAAAGACTATAAATTAATTACAAATATTTTAGATTTTTTCTTCACCATCTCAAAGGCTTAGGATTTTTTCATCACTAAGCAACAAACATAATAGACTATAGTAGGTGTAAAAAATCAATTATATTTTATTTTTCAACTCCAACATAAAATTTTAGGTTTTTACCCACTAAAAAACAAACACAAAAGACTATAGTCCATGACATATATTTTATATAATATAGGTAAAAATTAAGATTAAATAATGAAGCTCAAACTTATTTATATTTACCTTTTTCACATTGAATTATGGTAAATTAGACGTAAATATGTTCAATATGTTTCTTCTCCATCACCAAATTTCATGTTTCTTCGTCAATAAACCAGAGAGTTAAAAGACTAAAAATTAATGACAAATCTTTTAGATTTTTTCTTCACCATCTCAAAGGCTTAGGCTTTTTTCATCACTAAGCAACAAACATAATAGACTATAGTAGGTGTAAAAAATTAATTATATTTTATTTTTCAACTCCAACATTAAATTTTAGGTTTTTACCCACTAAAAAACAAAGACAAAAGACTATAGTCCATGACATATATTTTATATAATATAGGTAAAAATTAAGATTAAATAATGAAGCTCAAACTTATTGATATTTACCTTTTTTACATTGAATTATGGTAAATTAGATGTAAATATGTTCAATATGTTTCTTCTCCATCACAAAATTTTGTGTTTCTTCGTCAGTAAGCCAGAGAGTTAAAAGACTATAAATGAATAACAAATATTTTATGTTTTTTCTTCTCCATCCCAAAGTCTTAGGTTTTATTAATCACTAAGCACCAAACATAATAGACTATAGTAGGTGTAAAAAATTAATTATATTTTGTTTTTCAACTCCATTATAAAATTTTAGGTTTTTCCCCACTAAAAAACAAATATAAAAGACTATAGTCCATGACATATCTTTTATATAATATAGGTAAAATTTAAGATTAAATAATGAAGCTCAAACTTATTTATATTTACCTTTTTCACCTTGAATTATGGTAAATTAAATGTAAATATGTTCAATATGTTTCTTCTCCATCACAAAATTTCATGTTTCTTCGTCAGAGAGTTAAAAGACTAAAAGAATGACAAATATTTTAGGTTTTTTCTTCACCATCCTAAAGTCTTAGGTTTTTTTCATCATTAAGCACCAAACATAATAGACTATCGTAGGTGTAAAAAATTAATTATATTTTATTTTTCAACTCTAACATAAAAGTTTAGGTTTTTCCCTACTAAAAAACAAAGATAAGAGACTATAGTCCATGACATATATTTTTATAAATTAGGTAAAAATTAAGATTAAATAATCAAGCTCAAACTTATTTATGTTTACCTTTTTCACATTGAATTATGGTAAATTAGACGTAAATATGTTCAATATGTTTCTTCTCCGTCACAAAACTTCATGTTTCTTCGTCAGTAAGCCAGAGACTTAAAAGACAATAAATGAATCACAAATATATTAGGTTTTTTCTTCTCCATCCCAAACTCTTAGGTTTTTTTCATCACTAAGCACCAAACATAATAGACTATAGCAGGTGTAAAAAATTAATTATATTTTATTTTTCAACTCCAACATAAAATTTTAGGTTTTTCCCCACTAAAAAACAAAGATAAAAGACCATAGTCCATGACATATCTTTTATATAATATAGGTAAAAATTAAGATTAAATAATGAAGCTCAAACTTATTTATATTTAACTTTTTCACATTGAATTATGGTAAATTAGACGTAAATATGTTCAATATGTTTCTTCTCCATCACCAAATTTCATGTTTCTTCGTCAATAAGCCAGAGAGTTGAAAGACTATAAATGAATGACAAATATTTTAGATTTTTTCTTCACCATCTCAAAGGCTTAGGCTTTTTTCATAACTAAGCAACAAACATAATAGACTATAGTAGGTGTAAAAAATTAATTATATTTTATTTTTCAACTCCAACATAAAATTTTAGGTTTTTACCCACTAAAAAACAAAGAGAAAAGACTATAGTCCATGACATATATTTTATATAATATAGGTAAAAATTAAGATTAAATAATGAAGCTCAAAATTATTTATATTTACCTTTTTTAAATTGAATTATGGTAAATTAGATGTAAATATGTTCAATATGTTTCTTCTCCATCACAAAATTTCGTGTTTCTTCGTCAGTAAGCCAGAGAGTTAAAAGATTATAAATGAATAACAAATATTTTATGTTTTTTCTGCTCTATCCCAAAGTCTTAGGTTTTATTAATCACTAAGCACCAAACATAATAGACTATAGTAGGTGTTAAAAGTTAATTATATTTTATTTTTCAACTCCAACATAAAATTGTAGGTTTTTACCCACTAAAAAACAAAGACAAAAGACTATAGTCCATGACATATATTTTATATAATATAGGTAAAAATTAAGATTAAATAATGAAGCTCAAACTTATTTATATTTACCTTTTTCACATTGAATTATGGTAAATTAGACGTAAATATGTTCAATATGTTTCTTCTCCATCACCAAATTTCATGTTGCTTCGTCAATAAGCCAGAGTTGAAAGACTATAAATGAATGACAAATATTTTAGATTTTTTCTTCACCATCTCAAAGGATTAGGCTTTTTTCATCACTAAGCAACAAACATAATAGACTATAGTAGGTGTAAAAAATTAATTATATTTTATTTTTCAACTCCAACATAAAATTTTAGGTTTTTACCCACTAAAAAACAAAGAGAAAAGACTATAGTCCATGACATATATTTTATATAATATAGGTAAAAATTAAGATTAAATAATGAAGCTCAAACTTATTTATATTTACCTTTTTTACATTGAATTATGGTAAATTAGATGTAAATATGTTCAATATGTTTCTTCTCCATCACAAAATTTCGTGTTTCTTCGTCAGTAAGCCAGAGAGTTAAAAGATTATAAATGAATAACAAATATTTTATGTTTTTTCTGCTCTATCCCAAAGTCTTAGGTTTTATTAATCACTAAGCACCAAACATAATAGACTATAGTAGGTGTTAAAAGTTAATTATATTTTATTTTTCAACTCCAACATAAAATTGTAGGTTTTTACCCACTAAAAAACAAAGACAAAAGACTATAGTCCATGACATATATTTTATATAATATAGGTAAAAATTAAGATTAAATAATGAAGCTCAAACTTATTTATATTTACCTTTTTCACATTGAATTATGGTAAATTAGACGTAAATATGTTCAATATGTTTCTTCTCCATCACCAAATTTCATGTTGCTTCGTCAATAAGCCAGAGTTGAAAGACTATAAATGAATGACAAATATTTTAGATTTTTTCTTCACCATCTCAAAGGATTAGGCTTTTTTCATCACTAAGCAACAAACATAATAGACTATAGTAGGTGTAAAAAATTAATTATATTTTATTTTTCAACTCCAACATAAAATTTTAGGTTTTTACCCACTAAAAAACAAAGAGAAAAGACTATAGTCCATGACATATATTTTATATAATATAGGTAAAAATTAAGATTAAATAATGAAGCTCAAACTTATTTATATTTACCTTTTTTACATTGAATTATGGTAAATTAGATGTAAATATGTTCAATATGTTTCTTCTCCATCACAAAATTTCGTGTTTCTTCGTCAGTAAGCCAGAGAGTTAAAAGATTATAAATGAATAACAAATATTTTATGTTTTTCCTTCTCTATCCCAAAGTCTTAGGTTTTATTAATCACTAAGCACCAAACATAATAGACTATAGTAGGTGTAAAAAATTAATTATATTTTATTTTTCAAGTCCAACATAAAATTGTAGGTTTTTCCCCACTAAAAAACAAAGACAAAAGACTATAGTCCATGACATATATTTTATATAATATAGGTAAAAATTAAGATTAAATAATGAAGCTCAAACTTATTTATATTTACCTTTTTCACATTGAATTATGGTAAATTAGACGTAAATATGTTCAATATGTTTCTTCTCCATCACCAAATTTCATGTTTCTTCGTCAATAAGCCAGAGAGTTGAAAGACTATAAATGAATGACAAATATTTTAGATTTTTTCTTCACCATCTCAAAGGATTAGGCTTTTTTCATCACTAAGCAACAAACATAATAGACTATAGTAGGTGTAAAAAATTAATTATATTTTATTTTTCAACTCCAACATAAAATTTTAGGTTTTTACCCACTAAAAAACAAAGAGAAAAGACTATAGTCCATGACATATATTTTATATAATATAGGTAAAAATTAAGATTAAATAATGAAGCTCAAACTTATTTATATTTACCTTTTTTACATTGAATTATGGTAAATTAGATGTAAATATGTTCAATATGTTTCTTCTCCATCACAAAATTTCGTGTTTCTTCGTCAGTAAGCCAGAGAGTTAAAAGATTATAAATGAATAACAAATATTTTATGTTTTTTCTTCTCTATCCCAAAGTCTTAGGTTTTATTAATCACTAAGCACCAAACATAATAGACTATAGTAGGTGTAAAAAATTAATTATATTTTATTTTTCAAGTCCAACATAAAATTGTAGGTTTTTCCCCACTAAAAAACAAAGACAAAAGACTATAGTCCATGACATATATTTTATATAATATAGGTAAAAATTAAGATTAAATAATGAAGCTCAAACTTATTTATATTTACCTTTTTCACATTGAATTATGGTAAATTAGACGTAAATATGTTCAATATGTTTCTTCTCCATCACCAAATTTCATGTTTCTTCGTCAATAAGCCAGAGTTGAAAGACTATAAATGAATGACAAATATTTTAGATTTTTTCTTCACCATCTCAAAGGATTAGGCTTTTTTCATCACTAAGCAACAAACATAATAGACTATAGTAGGTGTAAAAAATTAATTATATTTTATTTTTCAACTCCAACATAAAATTTTAGGTTTTTACCCACTAAAAAACAAAGAGAAAAGACTATAGTCCATGACATATATTTTATATAATATAGGTAAAAATTAAGATTAAATAATGAAGCTCAAAATTATTTATATTTACCTTTTTTACATTGAATTATGGTAAATTAGATGTAAATATGTTCAATATGTTTCTTCTCCATCACAAAATGTCATGTTTCTTCGTCAGTACGCCAGAGAGTTAAAAGATTATAAATGAATAACAAATATTTTATGTTTTTTCTTCTCTATCCCAAAGTCTTAGGTTTTATTAATCACTAAGCACCAAACATAATAGACTATAGTAGGTGTTAAAAATTAATTATATTTTATTTTTCAACTCCAACATAAAATTGTAGGTTTTTACCCACTAAAAAACAAAGACAAAAGACTATAGTCCATGACATATATTTTATATAATATAGGTAAAAATTAAGATTAAATAATGAAGCTCAAACTTATTTATATTTACCTTTTTTACATTGAATTATGGTAAATTAGATGTAAATATGTTCAATATGTTTCTTCTCCATCACAAAATTTCGTGTTTCTTCGTCAGTAAGCCAGAGAGTTAAAAGACTATAAATGAATAACAAATATTTTATGTTTTTTCTTCTCCATCCCAAAGTCTAGGGTTTTATTAATCACTAAGAACCAAACATAATAGACTATAGTAGGTGTAAAAATTTAATTATATTTTATTTTTAAACTCCAACATAAAATTTTAGGTTTTTACCCACTAAAAAACAAAGACAAAAGACTATAGTCCATGACATATATTTTATATAATATAGGTAAAAATTAAGATAAAATAATGAAGCTCAAACTTATTTATATTTACCTTTTTTACATTGAATTATGGTAAATTAGAGGTAAATATGTTCAATATATTTCTTCTCCATCCCAAAATTTCGTGTTTCTTCGTCAGAGAGTTAAAAGACAATAAATGAATGACAAATATTTTAGGTTTTTTCTTATCCATCCCAAACTCTTAGGTTTTTTTCATCACTAAGCACCAAACATAATAGACTATAGTAGGTGTAAAAAATTAATTATATTTTATTTTTCAACTCCAACATAAAATTTTAGGTTTTTCCCCACTAAAAAACAAAGATAAAAGACCATAGTCCATGACATATCTTTTATATAATATATGTAAAAATTAAGATTAAATAATGAATCTCAAACTTATTTATATTTACCTTTTTTACATTGAATTATGATAAATTAGATGTAAATATGTTCAATATGTTTCTTCTCCATCACCAAATTTCATGTTTCTTCTTCAATAAGCCAGAGAGTTGAAAGACTATAAATTAATTACAAATATTTTAGATTTTTTCTTCACCATCTCAAAGGCTTAGGATTTTTTCATCACTAAGCAACAAACATAATAGACTATAGTAGGTGTAAAAAATTAATTATATTTTATTTTTCAACTCCAACATAAAATTTTAGGTTTTTACCCACTAAAAAACAAACACAAAAGACTATAGTCCATGACATATATTTTATATAATATAGGTAAAAATTAAGATTAAATAATGAAGCTCAAACTTATTTATATTTACCTTTTTCACATTGAATTATGGTAAATTAGACGTAAATATGTTCAATATGTTTCTTCTCCATCACCAAATTTCATGTTTCTTCGTCAATAAACCAGAGAGTTAAAAGACTAAAAATTAATGACAAATCTTTTAGATTTTTTCTTCACCATCTCAAAGGCTTAGGCTTTTTTCATCACTAAGCAACAAACATAATAGACTATAGTAGGTGTAAAAAATTAATTATATTTTATTTTTCAACTCCAACATTAAATTTTAGGTTTTTACCCACTAAAAAACAAAGACAAAAGACTATAGTCCATGACATATATTTTATATAATATAGGTAAAAATTAAGATTAAATAATGAAGCTCAAACTTATTGATATTTACCTTTTTTACATTGAATTATGGTAAATTAGATGTAAATATGTTCAATATGTTTCTTCTCCATCACAAAATTTCGTGTTTCTTCGTCAGTAAGCCAGAGAGTTAAAAGACTATAAATGAATAACAAATATTTTATGTTTTTTCTTCTCCATCCCAAAGTCTAGGGTTTTATTAATCACTAAGAACCAAACATAATAGACTATAGTAGGTGTAAAAATTTAATTATATTTTATTTTTAAACTCCAACATAAAATTTTAGGTTTTTACCCACTAAAAAACAAAGACAAAAGACTATAGTCCATGACATATATTTTATATAATATAGGTAAAAATTAAGATAAAATAATGAAGCTCAAACTTATTTATATTTACCTTTTTTACATTGAATTATGGTAAATTAGAGGTAAATATGTTCAATATATTTCTTCTCCATCCCAAAATTTCGTGTTTCTTCGTCAGAGAGTTAAAAGACAATAAATGAATGACAAATATTTTAGGTTTTTTCTTATCCATCCCAAACTCTTAGGTTTTTTTCATCACTAAGCACCAAACATAATAGACTATAGTAGGTGTAAAAAATTAATTATATTTTATTTTTCAACTCCAACATAAAATTTTAGGTTTTTCCCCACTAAAAAACAAAGATAAAAGACCATAGTCCATGACATATCTTTTATATAATATATGTAAAAATTAAGATTAAATAATGAATCTCAAACTTATTTATATTTACCTTTTTTACATTGAATTATGATAAATTAGATGTAAATATGTTCAATATGTTTCTTCTCCATCACCAAATTTCATGTTTCTTCTTCAATAAGCCAGAGAGTTGAAAGACTATAAATTAATTACAAATATTTTAGATTTTTTCTTCACCATCTCAAAGGCTTAGGATTTTTTCATCACTAAGCAACAAACATAATAGACTATAGTAGGTGTAAAAAATTAATTATATTTTATTTTTCAACTCCAACATAAAATTTTAGGTTTTTACCCACTAAAAAACAAACACAAAAGACTATAGTCCATGACATATATTTTATATAATATAGGTAAAAATTAAGATTAAATAATGAAGCTCAAACTTATTTATATTTACCTTTTTCACATTGAATTATGGTAAATTAGACGTAAATATGTTCAATATGTTTCTTCTCCATCACCAAATTTCATGTTTCTTCGTCAATAAACCAGAGAGTTAAAAGACTAAAAATTAATGACAAATCTTTTAGATTTTTTCTTCACCATCTCAAAGGCTTAGGCTTTTTTCATCACTAAGCAACAAACATAATAGACTATAGTAGGTGTAAAAAATTAATTATATTTTATTTTTCAACTCCAACATTAAATTTTAGGTTTTTATCCACTAAAAAACAAAGACAAAAGACTATAGTCCATGACATATATTTTATATAATATAGGTAAAAATTAAGATTAAATAATGAAGCTCAAACTTATTGATATTTACCTTTTTTACATTGAATTATGGTAAATTAGATGTAAATATGTTCAATATGTTTCTTCTCCATCACAAAATTTTGTGTTTCTTCGTCAGTAAGCCAGAGAGTTAAAAGACTATAAATGAATAACAAATATTTTATGTTTTTTCTTCTCCATCCCAAAGTCTTAGGTTTTATTAATCACTAAGCACCAAACATAATAGACTATAGTAGGTGTAAAAAATTAATTATATTTTGTTTTTCAACTCCATTATAAAATTTTAGGTTTTTCCCCACTAAAAAACAAAGATAAAAGACTATAGTCCATGACATATCTTTTATATAATATAGGTAAAATTTAAGATTAAATAATGAAGCTCAAACTTATTTATATTTACCTTTTTCACCTTGAATTATGGTAAATTAAATGTAAATATGTTCAATATGTTTCTTCTCCATCACAAAATTTCATGTTTCTTCGTCAGAGAGTTAAAACTAAAAGAATGACAAATATTTTAGGTTTTTTCTTCACCATCCTAAAGTCTTAGGTTTTTTTCATCGTTAAGCACCAAACATAATAGACTATCGTAGGTGTAAAAAATTAATTATATTTTATTTTTCAACTCTAACATAAAAGTCTAGGTTTTTCCCTACTAAAAAACAAAGATAAAAGACTATAGTCCATGACATATATTTTTATAAATTAGGTAAAAATTAAGATTAAATAATCAAGCTCAAACTTATTTAGATTTACCTTTTTCACATTGAATTATGGTAAATTAGACGTAAATATGTTCAATATGTTTCTTCTCCGTCACAAAACTTCATGTTTCTTCGTCAGTAAGCCAGAGACTTAAAAGACAATAAATGAATCACAAATGTATTAGGTTTTTTCTTCTCCATCCCAAACTCTTAGGTTTTTTTCATCACTAAGCACCAAACATAATAGACTATAGCAGGTGTAAAAAATTAATTATATTTTATTTTTCAACTCCAACATAAAATTTTAGGTTTTTCCCCACTAAAAAACAAAGATAAAAGACCATAGTCCATGACATATCTTTTATATAATATAGGTAAAAATTAAGATTAAATAATGAAGCTCAAACTTATTTATATTTAACTTTTTCACATTGAATTATGGTAAATTAGACGTAAATATGTTCAATATGTTTCTTCTCCATCACCAAATTTCATGTTTCTTCGTCAATAAGCCAGAGAGTTGAAAGACTATAAATGAATGACAAATATTTTAGATTTTTTCTTCACCATCTCAAAGGCTTAGGCTTTTTTCATAACTAAGCAACAAACATAATAGACTATAGTAGGTGTAAAAAATTAATTATATTTTATTTTTCAACTCCAACATAAAATTTTAGGTTTTTACCCACTAAAAAACAAAGAGAAAAGACTATAGTCCATGACATATATTTTATATAATATAGGTAAAAATTAAGATTAAATAATGAAGCTCAAAATTATTTATATTTACCTTTTTTAAATTGAATTATGGTAAATTAGATGTAAATATGTTCAATATGTTTCTTCTCCATCACAAAATTTCGTGTTTCTTCGTCAGTAAGCCAGAGAGTTAAAAGATTATAAATGAATAACAAATATTTTATGTTTTTTCTGCTCTATCCCAAAGTCTTAGGTTTTATTAATCACTAAGCACCAAACATAATAGACTATAGTAGGTGTTAAAAGTTAATTATATTTTATTTTTCAACTCCAACATAAAATTGTAGGTTTTTACCCACTAAAAAACAAAGACAAAAGACTATAGTCCATGACATATATTTTATATAATATAGGTAAAAATTAAGATTAAATAATGAAGCTCAAACTTATTTATATTTACCTTTTTTACATTGAATTATGGTAAATTAGATGTAAATATGTTCAATATGTTTCTTCTCCATCACAAAATTTCGTGTTTCTTCGTCAGTAAGCCAGAGAGTTAAAAGACTATAAATGAATAACAAATATTTTATGTTTTTTCTTCTCCATACCAAAGTCTAGGGTTTTATTAATCACTAAGCACCAAACATAATAGACTATCGTAGGTGTAAAAAATTAATTATATTTTATTTTTAAACTCCAACATAAAATTTTAGGTTTTTACCCACTAAAAAACAAAGACAAAAGACTATAGTCCATGACATATATTTTATATAATATAGTTAAAAATTAAGATAAAATAATGAAGCTCAAACTTATTTATATTTACCTTTTTTACATTGAATTATGGTAAATTAGATGTAAATATGTTCAATATATTTCTTCTCCATCCCAAAATTTCGTGTTTCTTCGTCAGAGAGTTAAAAGACAATAAATGAATGACAAATATTTTAGGTTTTTTCTTTTCCATCCCAAACTCTTAGGTTTTTTTCATCACTAAGCACCAAACATAATAGACTATAGTAGGTTTAAAAAATTAATTATATTTTATTTTTCAACTCCAACATAAAATTTTAGGTTTTTCCCCACTAAAAAACAAAGATAAAAGACCATAGTCCATGACATATCTTTTATATAATATAGGTAAAAATTAAGATTAAATAATGAAGCTCAAACTTATTTATATTTACCTTTTTTACATTGAATTATGATAAATTAGATGTAAATATGTTCAATATGATTCTTCTCCATCACCAAATTTCATGTTTCTTCGTCAATAAGCCAGAGAGTTGAAAGATTATAAATGAATGAAAAATATTTTAGATTTTTTCTTCACCATCTCAAAGGCTTAGGCTTTTTTCATCACTAAGCAACAAACATAATAGACTATAGTAGGTGAAAAAAATTAATTATATTTTATTTTTCAACTCCAACATAAAATTTTAGGTTTTTCCCCACTAAAAAACAAAGACAAAAGACTATAGTCCATGACATATATTTTATATAATATAGGTAAAAATTAAGATTAAATAATGAAGCTCAAACTTATTTATATTTACCTTTTTCACATTGAATTATGGTAAATTAGACGTAAATATGTTCAATATGTTTCTTCTCCATCACCAAATTTCATGTTTCTTCGTCAATAAACCAGAGAGTTAAAAGACTATAAATTAATGACAAATCTTTTAGATTTTTTCTTCACCATCTCAAAGGCTTAGGATTTTTTCATCACTAAGCAACAAACATAATAGACTATAGTAGGTGTAAAAAATTAATTATATTTTATTTTTCAACTCCAACATAAAATTTTAGGTTTTTACCCACTAAAAAACAAAGAGAAAAGACTATAGTCCATGACATATATTTTATATAATATAGGTAAAAATTAAGATTAAATAATGAAGCTCAAACTTATTTATATTTACCTTTTTTACATTGAATTATGGTAAATTAGATGTAAATATGTTCAATATGTTTCTTCTCCATCACAAAATTTTGTGTTTCTTCGTCAGTAAGCCAGAGAGTTAAAAGACTATAAATGAATAACAAATATTTTATGTTTTTTCTTCTCCATCCCAAAGTCTTAGGTTTTATTAATCACTAAGCACCAAACATAATAGACTATAGTAGGTGTAAAAAATTAATTATATTTTGTTTTTCAACTCCATTATAAAATTTTAGGTTTTTCCCCACTAAAAAACAAAGATAAAAGACTATAGTCCATGACATATCTTTTATATAATATAGGTAAAATTTAAGATTAAATAATGAAGCTCAAACTTATTTATATTTACCTTTTTCACCTTGAATTATGGTAAATTAAATGTAAATATGTTCAATATGTTTCTTCTCCATCACAAAATTTCATGTTTCTTCGTCAGAGAGTTAAAAGACTATAAATGAATGACAAATATTTTAGGTTTTTTCTTCACCATCCTAAAGTCTTAGGTTTTTTTCATCGTTAAGCACCAAACATAATAGACTATCGTAGGTGTAAAAAATTAATTATATTTTATTTTTCAACTCTAACATAAAAGTCTAGGTTTTTCCCTACTAAAAAACAAAGATAAGAGACTATAGTCCATGACATATATTTTTATAAATTAGGTAAAAATTAAGATTAAATAATCAAGCTCAAACTTATTTAGATTTACCTTTTTCACATTGAATTATGGTAAATTAGACGTAAATATGTTCAATATGTTTCTTCTCCATCACAAAACTTCATGTTTCTTCGTCAGTAAGCTAGAGACTTAAAAGACTTTAAATGAATGACAAATATTTTAGGTTTTTTCTTCACCATCCCAAAGTCTTAGGTTTTTTTCATCACTAAGCACCAAACATAATAGACTATAGTAGGTGTAAAAAATTAATTATATTTTATTTTTCAACTCCAACATAAAATTTTAGGTTTTTCCCCACTAAAAAACAAAGATAAAAGACCATAGTCCATGACATATCTTTTATATAATATAGGTAAAAATTAAGATTAAATAATGAAGCTCAAACTTATTTATATTTACCTTTTTTACATTGAATTATGATAAATTAGATGTAAATATGTTCAATATGTTTCTTCTCCATCACCAAATTTCATGTTTCTTCGTCAATAAGCCAGAGAGTTGAAAGATTATAAATGAATGAAAAATATTTTAGATTTTTTCTTCACCATCTCAAAGGCTTAGGCTTTTTTCATCACTAAGCAACAAACATAATAGACTATAGTAGGTGTAAAAAATTAATTATATTTTATTTTTCAACTCCAACATAAAATTTTAGGTTTTTACCCACTAAAAAACAAACACAAAAGACTATAGTCCATGACATATATTTTATATAATATAGGTAAAAATTAAGATTAAATAATGAAGCTCAAACTTATATATATTTACCTTTTTCACATTGAATTATGGTAAATTAGACGTAAATATGTTCAATATGTTTCTTCTCCATCACCAAATTTCATGTTTCTTCGTCAATAAACCAGAGAGTTAAAAGACTATAAATTAATGACAAATCTTTTAGATTTTTTCTTCACCATCTCAAAGGCTTAGGATTTTTTCATCACTAAGCAACAAACATAATAGACTATAGTAGGTGTAAAAAATTAATTATATTTTATTTTTCAACTCCAACATAAAATTTTAGGTTTTTACCCACTAAAAAACAAAGACAAAAGACTATAGTCCATGACATATATTTTATATAATATAGGTAAAAACTAAGATTAAATAATGAAGCTCAAACTTATTTATATTTACCTTTTTTACATTGAATTATGGTAAATTAGATGTAAATATGTTCAATATGTTTCTTCTCCATCACAAAATTTTGTGTTTCTTCGTCAGTAAGCCAGAGAGTTAAAAGACTATAAATGAATAACAAATATTTTATGTTTTTTCTTCTCCATCCCAAAGTCTTAGGTTTTATTAATCACTAAGCACCAAACATAATAGACTATAGTAGGTGTAAAAAATTAATTATATTTTGTTTTTCAACTCCATTATAAAATTTTAGGTTTTTCCCCACTAAAAAACAAAGATAAAAGACTATAGTCCATGACATATCTTTTATATAATATAGGTAAAATTTAAGATTAAATAATGAAGCTCAAACTTATTTATATTTACCTTTTTCACCTTGAATTATGGTAAATTAAATGTAAATATGTTCAATATGTTTCTTCTCCATCACAAAATTTCATGTTTCTTCGTCAGAGAGTTAAAACTAAAAGAATGACAAATATTTTAGGTTTTTTCTTCACCATCCTAAAGTCTTAGGTTTTTTTCATCGTTAAGCACCAAACATAATAGACTATCGTAGGTGTAAAAAATTAATTATATTTTATTTTTCAACTCTAACATAAAAGTCTAGGTTTTTCCCTACTAAAAAACAAAGATAAAAGACTATAGTCCATGACATATATTTTTATAAATTAGGTAAAAATTAAGATTAAATAATCAAGCTCAAACTTATTTAGATTTACCTTTTTCACATTGAATTATGGTAAATTAGACGTAAATATGTTCAATATGTTTCTTCTCCATCACAAAACTTCATGTTTCTTCGTCAGTAAGCTAGAGACTTAAAAGACTTTAAATGAATGACAAATATTTTAGGTTTTTTCTTCACCATCCCAAAGTCTTAGGTTTTTTTCATCACTAAGCACCAAACATAATAGACTATAGTAGGTGTAAAAAATTAATTATATTTTATTTTTCAACTCCAACATAAAATTTTAGGTTTTTCCCCACTAAAAAACAAAGATAAAAGACCATAGTCCATGACATATCTTTTATATAATATAGGTAAAAATTAAGATTAAATAATGAAGCTCAAACTTATTTATATTTACCTTTTTTACATTGAATTATGGTAAATTAGACGTAAATATGTTCAATATGTTTCTTCTCCATCACCAAATTTCATGTTTCTTCGTCAATAAACCAGAGAGTTAAAAGACTATAAATTAATGACAAATATTTTAGATTTTTTCTTCACCATCTCAAAGGCTTAGGATTTTTTCATCACTAAGCAACAAACATAATAGACTATAGTAGGTGTAAAAAATTAAATATATTTTATTTTTCAACTCCAACATAAAATTTTAGGTTTTTACCCACTAAAATACAAAGACAAAAGACTATAGTCCATGACATATATTTTATATAATATAGGTAAAAATTAAGATTAAATAATGAAGCTCAAACTTATTTATATTTACCTTTTTTACATTGAATTATGGTAAATTAGATGTAAATTTGTTCAATATGTTTCTTCTCCATCACAAAATTTCGTGTTTCTTCGTCAGTAAGCCAGAGAGTTAAAAGACTATAAATGAATAACAAATATTTTATGTTTTTTCTTCTCCATCCCAAAGTCTTAGGTTTTATTAATCACTAAGCACCAAACATAATAGACTATAGTAGGTGTAAAAAATTAATTATATTTTATTTTTCAATTCCAACATTAAATGTTAGGTTTTCCCCACTAAAAAACAAAGATAAAAGAATATAGACCATGACATATGTTTTATATAATATAGGTAAAATTAAGATGAAATAACGAAACTCAAAATTATTTATATTTACCTTTTTCACCTTTAATTATGGTAAATTAGATGTAAATATGTTCAATATGTTTCTTCTCCATCCCAAAATTTCATGTTTCTTCGTCAGAGAGTTAAAAGACAATAAATGAATGTTGCACCCTAAAATTTGCTCAACCTTATTCACTTGGTTTATGTTTCAATATCATTAGCATTTGCATATAGAGTCATGTACATAGGTTACTCATCTGCATAGCATAAGCATGGCAAGTCACTCAACAGGGGACCAACCATTATTCTCATCTCTAGAGGCCTATCAAAAGGTTATTATTTAAATTCAATCTCATTCAAGTCATCATAAAGAATTGGGAAGCTATCAAGTCAATGGATCAAGCAGTTCATCTATCTCCTATCTGAGGGTATCTGAGGATCAACAAGTAAGTGTGAGCTGTGGGCTGAGTATGGGGAGTATCTAGACATCTTGGAGGACTTAGAAAGTCATTTGGAGAAGGAGACAAGTTGTTGAGGTAATCACAAGAATTGCAGTTGAAGACAGTCAACTAGGGTTTCATCTGGGTCAACCCTGGGTCAACCCTAGGTCAACTGACTGGTTGAAAGGCATTAAGGGCTATTGGAGAGATGTGGGGTTCATTATTTGACATGGAGAGTAAGGATATGTTGTTATGCTAAGAAGAAATCAAGAGAAATCAAGGAGAAGAGGAGTTTCTAAATTAGGGTTTCTATGTAAAATCCCCTAGTTTAGGTCAAATTTCCAAGCAAGATAAGTCACAATGCAAGCTTCAAATGGCTTCTTGGCCAACATGGAACTTGTATAGGATCTCAATACCTTTAATTTGAGTGGTGGAAGACATCAAGGAGATTTATAAAACTCAAGTTATGGTCCTTGCAAGTTACAGGTCATCTGAGGTATCTGAAAGTTTGTCTGTGAAAGTGACTTGACTTCCAAGCAACTTTTACCCCTCAAGGAGATTTCAAATGAATTTCTGGTAAACATAAGAGTTGTTCCTCATTGTCTTAGATTTCTATAATGGTATAGTATGCCTTCATATGATGTGTGGAACTCAACTTATGGTCTTGGCAAGCAAAGGGTATTTTGGTCATTTGTGAATTACAGGTCATTTTAACCTATGTCCAAATCTCATACAAGGAGGCCTCAAATGGAAAAACTTACAACATCAAACTTGCTCCAAATGACATTTTGAGTCTAGAAAAGTGACCATGAGAGATTGGAAAAGTTCATAGCACAAAGTTTCAAAATTGGTGAATTTAATGAAGGAAAATGGCTTAAAAAATGATATTTTTCATATCTTGGCCAAATGATGCAAAATTATAGGTCATTTTGAATGGAAAAGGAATTTTAAAGACATTGGCTAAAGTGGAATTTTGAGTTTAGGTCATAATTTGTGAGTTATCCATGGTTGCTTGAATTGAAAGTAACATAATCCAAATTGAAGAGAAAAAGTGTAAGGGAAACTTCTCCAAGCTTCTAGGAGGTTCTAATGCAACCTATATATTCATGCAAGCTGATTCATGCAAGGGTTGGTGCTCCCATTGATTCAAAGCTTCAATTCTCATTCATTTTCCCATTCTTGCATAAGCTTCTCAAACTCCCTAAATTTCTCACCAAACTTCAACATTCTTGATTGAGCCTTCGTCATCATCTCTCAAGGATCAGAATCCATACTTTCTTTTGTCAAATTGAGGAAGGAATTGAATCATTCACCATTATCATCCAAGAGGCATGAACTTTGGAAGTGAGTAATTCAAGGCTTTAGAACTACACTTGTTGCATACAGAAGGAATCACCAAGCCTACTGATCACATTCCCTTCATCACAAGCAGTTGATTTGAGGATCTCAGCACCTGTATCAAGGAATCACACCAGGTTTGTATTTTGTTCGAATTGCTTAATTTAGGTAGAATCTTAGGGTTTTGATAGCATAGAACGGTTAAGCATAGGTAGATGACTGGTTGTGGTGATTTTAGAGAAGTTTCATGAAGTTTGAATATGAGGTATTAATTCTGTTGAGGCTCTTAACTCTTGGATTAAGGCATGAAAATGTTAGTAGAATAGCATGTTATGATTGTGAGGAAGTGTAGATCAGCCTAGGATGAGTTTTGTGAAGAATTGGAGAAGTTTCATATCAGGCTCTAATGGTGGTTTCCATCTGTTACCTTCTTCGAATTGGCCGATTGTGTGATTTTTAATGGAAGCTACGACCACAGACTTGTAGAGGGAAAGAAATGGAGGAGTTTTGTTTTTTACATCGTGCGTTTTCATGGTGTGTGGAGAGAGCATGAAGAGATGGAATCATCGTGCATGGGAAGGGGTTCTGAAACCCTAAAATGCTGGAGGTTGAAGAAGGGTTGATGGCCACACGATTGAGGTTGGACCTTTGACCTGGGGGAAGTATCCAACGGCCACGATTAAAACTTCATTCTGGTGGGAAATTTTAAAAAGTAAAACGCACCGTTTCACTTATGGGGGGGGGGGGATTGGGCTCAGACATCTATTCGCACCCCCCCAGTTAGTAAGCCCAACGCGCTGAACATGAATTTCCTGCTATTCTCACCCCCTTCAACTATTTCTTTATATTTTCTTTTTTTATTTTCTTTTCATTTTTCATTCATTTTTAAAAATTCATAATAAATAGAAAAATCATCATTTTTAATTCATTCTTTTTGCATATTTTTCATTAGGATGTCAAGAAAATTATAAAAAATAAAAATGGCATTTTATTTTTTTATTTGATATTTTTCCCATATTTTCTAAATAAATGACATTTTACATAATTTCATTTCATACATAATTTTGTTATTTTTTGTTCTACTAGGTGCTTCAATATTTTTTGCCCATTCTTTTTAGGTTGTTTAGTTTAGACATTGAACTTGTAGATTCAATTTAGTTCCCATTTTTAGAAATTAATTTTGGGTGCTTAATGTAGGTGTGAACAACATGAATAAAACTAGGGTTTTAGGTGATGACTTAGGATATTTGATTCTTTTCCCTTAGGACTTAGGGTTTGACTAGTTTAGTTATGGGACTATAGGGGCTATGGGTAGTTATTAGACCCCTTAGGAAAAGTAAGGATTCCCCTACTGCTATTAATATGCTGTTGTATCTGATTGACTGGTGTGGTGTGCCCTCTGGGGATTATTGCTTGCTTGTGTGGGTATTGGGATTGTCTGGGGACTTGGGAGAGCTGAAGACTTGAGGAGATGAAGACCAGTGGAGAGCCAGAGATTGAAGATCAACTGCCAGAGTTGGAGAGTAGGTTCTTGCTAGCAGCTGCTGAGGAGACTAGGGTTTAGGAGCTAGGCAGAGCTCTAGATTAGAAAGCTTGCTTCTCAAACATAGATGGCTTTGTTTGCCTCTATCCTTTCTCTATGATTCAAAGTCTCTTTCAAATATCCACCTCCTTCCTTTGGAAGGATCAGTGAAAGTATTTGGAAGATAGAACTTTTGAGAGAAACCAGTCTGCATAATGTTAACAGTTAATGAGCCACCTTTGGTAGGCATTTTACTGTTTAACATTCCTCTCTTCTTGTTGACTAATGTTCATCCCTGAAGATTGGAGACTTGAAGAAAAGCCATTGCTTATAGGAAACTGATGATCAAAGCCCTTGCCTGAAGGCCATGAAGATGGAGATTAATGCTTGTTGAAGCCTGTAACTGATTGGAGATTACTGGGAGCTAGATGTTGATTCAGAGTTGCTGATGCTGTTTCTTTTGCTGTTGTATTTCATTGCTGATGTATTGATTGGTTTTCCGGACTGTATTGTTTGCTGTTTACCCTGCTGGGTTGAAAGTGAAGCCTGTTCACTTTTGCCTATTGTTTTCCAGGTTCGAGGTTGAGTGGGACTCCCTTGCCTCGCTTGTACTGTTGCATCCATGCATTTTACTGTTTTACTGTATATATCTGATATTGTTTCTGTTTCTGCCTATCCCTTAGGATCTCTGTTTCTCTCTGTGCAAGAGAGGAGCATGATAGACACTAGGTCTTAACCCATGCATGATAACATTAGGATAGTTTGTTTCCCTTCGCAACCGTAGGTTAGAGTTCTATCTCTTCTTCCTTCCAAACAACAGAAAAACATTAATAAAGGTTATAACAGAGATTAATTCATTTCTTCCGTCAAAAGATTTGAACAGGCATCAACCTTTTGCAATAAGAAAACCCTTGTTTAAGGTGAGATTTTTCATAAAAAACAACAGACAGACTTGTGTCGTACGTGGCCCGAACTACGTTTGCTCTGATCTTTCATGCTGTATGAAAGTACGTAGGCATAGGATACGATATCCTAGCGAGCAACCTTCCCCTCCTTTCCCGTAGGTAGGCGAACTACGTTGACTCTGATTTCTCGTTCCAGACGGGAATACGTAGGCATAAAGTGCGATACTTTGCCGAGTCATTTTTATTTTCATTCTCTTTTCTTTTTAAACCCCTGACCTTTAGAGTAGATAGAATAACAATCCATACCCGAAAACAAGCGTGGATCCCGTCGAGTACGACGGACGTGAGGGGTGCTAATACCTTCCCCTTGCGTAACCGACTCCCGAATCCAGGTTTTGGTTGCGACGACCATACCTTTCCCGTGTTGTGCGAGGTTTACTCTGAGCGTTTCCTTTCCCTCCCGTGGGATAAATAACGCACGGTGGCGACTCTTCTGTTCAGCCGGCGCCGATTTTCGCAGTAGCGACAATGAATGACAAATATTTTAGGTTTTTTCTTCTCCATCCCAAACTCTTAGGTTTTTTTCATCACTAAGCACCAAACATAATAAACTATAGTAGGTGTAAAAAATTAATTATATTTTATTTTTCAACTCCAACATAAAATTCAAGGTTTTTCCCCACTAAAAAACAAAGATAAAAGACCATAGTCCATGACATATCTTTTATCTAATATAGGTAAAAATTAAGATTAAATAATGAAGCTCAAACTTATTTATATTTACCTTTTTCACATTGAATTATGGTAAATTAGACGTAAATATGTTCAATATATTTTTTCTCGATCACCAAATTTCATGTTTCTTCGTCAATAAGCCAGAAAGTTAAAAGACTATAAATGAATGACAAATATTTTAGGTTTTTTCTTCACCGTCCCAAAGGCTTAGGCTTTTTTCATCACTAAGCACCAAACATAATAGACTATAGTAGGTGTAAAAAACAAAGAAAAAAGGCTTAGGCTTTTTTCAACTACAACATAAAATTTTAGGTTTTTCCCCACTAAAAAACAAAGACAAAAGACTATAGTCTATGACATACATTTTATGTAATATAGCTAAAAATTCAGATTAAATAAAGAAGCTCAAACTTATTTATATTTACCTATTTTACATTGAATTATGGTAAATTAGATGTAAATATGTTCAATATGTTTCTTCTACATCACAAAATTTCATGTTTCTTCGTCAGTAAGCCAGAGAGTTAAAAGACTATAAATGAATAACAAATATTTTATGTTTTTTCTTCTCCATCCCAAAGGCTTAGGCTTTTTTCATCACTAAGCAACAAACATAAAAGACTATAGTAGGTGTAAAAAATTAATTATATTTTATTTTTCAACTCCAACATAAAATTTTAGGTTTTTACACACTAAAAAACAAAGAGAAAAGACTATAGTCCATGACATATATTTTATATAATATAGGTAAAAATTAAGATTAAATAATGAAGCTCAAACTTATTTATATTTACCTTTTTTACATTGAATTATGGTAAATTAGATGTAAATAAGTTCAATATGTTTCTTCTCCATCACAAAATTTCGTGTTTCTTCGTCAGTAAGCCAGAGAGTTAAAAGACTATAAATGAATAACAAATATTTTATGTTTTTTCTTCTCCATCCCAAAGTCTTAGGTTTTATTAATCACTAAGAACCAAACATAATAGACTATAGTAGGTGTAAAAAATTAATTATATTTTATTTTTCAACTCCAACATAAAATTTTAGGTTTTTCCCCACTAAAAACAAAGATAAAAGACTATAGACCATGACATATGTTTTATATAATATAGGTAAAATTAAGATTAAATAACGAAACTCAAACTTATTTATATTTACCTTTTTCACCTTGAATTATGGTAAATTAGATGTAAATATGTTGAATATGTTTCTTCTCCATCCCAAAATTTCATGTTTCTTCGTCAGAGAGTTAAAAGACTATAAATGAATGACAATTATTTTAGGTTTTTTCTTCACCATTCTAAAGTCTTAGGTTTTTTTCATGATTAAGCACCAAACATAATAGACTATAGTAGGTGTAAAAAATTAATTATATTTTATTTTTCAACTCTAACATAAAAGTTTAGGTTTTTCCCCACTAAAAAACAAAGATAAGAGACTATAGTCCATGACATATATTTTATATAATATAGGTAAAAATTAAGATTAAATAATGAAGCTCAAACTTATTTATATTTACCTTTTTTACATTGAATTATGATAAATTAGATGTAAATATGTTCAATATGTTTCTTCTCCATCACAAAATTTTGTGTTTCTTCGTCAGTAAGCCAGAGAGTTAAAAGACTATAAATGAATGACAAATATTTTAGGTTTTTTCTTCACCATCCGAAAGTCTTAGGTTTTTTTCATCACTAAGCACCAAACATAATAGACTATAGTAGGTGTAAAAAAGTAATTATATTTTATTTTTCAACTCCAACATAAAATTTTAGGTTTTTCCCCACTAAAAAACAAAGATAAAAGACTATACTCCATAACATATGTTTTATATAATATAGGTAAAATTAAGATTAAATAATGAAACTCAAACTTATTTATATTTACCTTTTTCACCTTGAATTATGGTAAATTAGATGTAAATATGTTTAATATGTTTCTTCTCCATCCCAAAATTTCATGTTTCTTCGTCAGAGAGTTAAAAGACTATAAATGAATGACAAATATTTTAGGTTTTTTCTTCACCATCCTAAAGTCTTAGGTTTTTTTCATCATTAAGCACTAAACATAATAGACTATAGTAGGTGTAAAAAATTAATTATATTTTATTTTTCAACTCTAACATAAAAGTTTAGGTTTTTCCCCACTAAAAAACAAATATAAGAGACTATAGTCCATGACATATATTTTATATAATATAGGTAAAAATTAAGATTAAATAATGAAGCTCAAACTTATTTATATTTACCTTTTTTACATTGAATTATGGTAAATTAGATGTAAATATGTTCAATATGTTTCTTCTCGATCACAAAATTTCGTGTTTCTTCGTCAGTAAGCCAGAGAGTTAAAAGAGTATAAATGAATAACAAATATTTTATGTTTTTTCTTCTCCATCCCAAAGTCTTAGGTTTTATTAATCACTAAGAACCAAACATAATAGACTATAGTAGGTGTAAAAAATTAATTATATTTTATTTTTCAACTCCAACATAAAATTTTAGGTTTATACCCACTAAAAAACAAAGATAAAAGACTATAGACCATGACATATGTTTTATATAATATAGGTAAAATTAAGATTAAATAACGAAACTAAAACTTATTTATATTTACCTTTTTCACCTTGAATTATGGTAAATTAGATGTAAATATGTTGAATATGTTTCTTCTCCATCCCAAAATTTCATGTTTCTTCGTCAGAGAGTTAAAAGACTATAAATGAATGACAAATATTTTAGGTTTTTTCTTCAGCATCCGAAAGTCTTAGGTTTTTTTCATCATTAAGCACCAAACATAATAGACTATAGTAGGTGTAAAAAATTAATTATATTTTATTTTTAAACTCCAACATAAAATTTTAGGTTTTTCCCCACTAAAAAACAAAGATAAAAGACTATACTCCATGACATATGATTTATATAATATAGGTAAAATTAAGATTAAATAATGAAACTCAAACTTATTTACATTTACCTTTTTCACCTTGAATTATGGTAAATTAGATGTAAATATGTTCAATATGTTTCTTCTCCATCCCAAAATTTCATGTTTCTTCGTCAGAGAGTTAAAAGACTATAAATGAATGACAAATATTTTAGGTTTTTTCTTCACCATCCTAAAGTCTTAGGTTTTTTTCATCATTAAGCACTAAAAATAATAGACTATAGTAGGTGTAAAAAATTAATTATATTTTATTTTTCAACTCTAACATAAAAGTTTAGGTTTTTCCCCACTAAAAAACAAATATAAGAGACTATAGTCCATGACATATATTTTATATAATATAGGTAAAAATTAAGATTAAATAATGAAGCTCAAACGTATTTATATTTACCTTTTTTACATTGAATTATGGTAAATTAGATGTAAATATTTTCAATATGTTTCTTCTCGATCACAAAATTTCGTGTTTCTTCGTTAGTAAGCCAGAGAGTTAAAAGAGTATAAATGAATAACAAATATTTTATGTTTTTTCTTCTCCATCCCAAAGTCTTAGGTTTTATTAATCACTAAGAACCAAACATAATAGACTATAGTAGGTGTAAAAAATTAATTATATTTTATTTTTCAACTCCAACATAAAATTTTAGGTTTATACCCACTAAAAAACAAAGATAAAAGACTATAGACCATGACATATGTTTTATATAATATAGGTAAAATTAAGATTAAATAACGAAACTAAAACTTATTTATATTTACCTTTTTCACCTTGAATTATGGTAAATTAGATGTAAATATGTTGAATATGTTTCTTCTCCATCCCAAAATTTCATGTTTCTTCGTCAGAGAGTTAAAAGACTATAAATGAATGACAAATATTTTAGGTTTTTTCTTCAGCATCCGAAAGTCTTAGGTTTTTTTCATCATTAAGCACCAAACATAATAGACTATAGTAGGTGTAAAAAATTAATTATATTTTATTTTTAAACTCCAACATAAAATTTTAGGTTTTTCCCCACTAAAAAACAAAGATAAAAGACTATACTCCATGACATATGATTTATATAATATAGGTAAAATTAAGATTAAATAATGAAACTCAAACTTATTTACATTTACCTTTTTCACCTTGAATTATGGTAAATTAGATGTAAATATGTTCAATATGTTTCTTCTCCATCCCAAAATTTCATGTTTCTTCGTCAGAGAGTTAAAAGACTATAAATGAATGACAAATATTTTAGGTTTTTTCTTCACCATCCTAAAGTCTTAGGTTTTTTTCATCATTAAGCACTAAAAATAATAGACTATAGTAGGTGTAAAAAATTAATTATATTTTATTTTTCAACTCTAACATAAAAGTTTAGGTTTTTCCCCACTAAAAAACAAATATAAGAGACTATAGTCCATGACATATATTTTATATAATATAGGTAAAAATTAAGATTAAATAATGAAGCTCAAACGTATTTATATTTACCTTTTTTACATTGAATTATGGTAAATTAGATGTAAATATTTTCAATATGTTTCTTCTCGATCACAAAATTTCGTGTTTCTTCGTTAGTAAGCCAGAGAGTTAAAAGAGTATAAATGAATAACAAATATTTTATGTTTTTTCTTCTCCATCCCAAAGTCTTAGGTTTTATTAATCACTAAGAACCAAACATAATAGACTATAGTAGGTGTAAAAAATTAATTATATTTTATTTTTCAACTCCAACATAAAATTTTAGGTTTATACCCACTAAAAAACAAAGATAAAAGACTATAGACCATGACATATGTTTTATATAATATAGGTAAAATTAAGATTAAATAACGAAACTAAAACTTATTTATATTTACCTTTTTCACCTTGAATTATGGTAAATTAGATGTAAATATGTTGAATATGTTTCTTCTCCATCCCAAAATTTCATGTTTCTTCGTCAGAGAGTTAAAAGACTATAAATGAATGACAAATATTTTAGGTTTTTTCTTCACCATCCGAAAGTCTTAGGTTTTTTTCATCACTAAGCACCAAACATAATAGACTATAGTAGGTGTAAAAAATTAATTATATTTTATTTTTCAACTCCAACATAAAATTTTAGGTTTTTCCCCACTAAAAAACAAAGATAAAAGACTATACTCCATGACATATGTTTTATATAATATAGGTAAAATTAAGATTAAATAATGAAACTCAAACTTATTTACATTTACCTTTTTCACCTTGAATTATGGTAAATTAGATGTAAATATGTTCAATATGTTTCTTCTCCATCCCAAAATTTCATGTTTCTTCGTCAGAGAGTTAAAAGACTATAAATGAATGACAAATATTTTAGGTTTTTTCTTCACCATCCTAAAGTCTTAGGTTTTTTTCATCATTAAGCACTAAACATAATAGACTATAGTAGGTGTAAAAAATTAATTATATTTTATTTTTCAACTCTAACATAAAAGTTTAGGTTTTTCCCCACTAAAAAACAAATATAAGAGACTATAGTCCATGACATATATTTTATATAATATAGGTAAAAATTAAGATTAAATAATGAAGCTCAAACTTATTTATATTTACCTTTTTTACATTGAATTAGGGTAAATTAGATGTAAATATGTTCAATATGTTTCTTCTCCATCACAAAATTTCGTGTTTCTTCGTCAGTAAGCCAGAGAGTTAAAAGACTATAAATGAATGACAAATATTTTAGGTTTTTTCTTCACCATCCCAAAGTCTTAGGTTTTTTTCATCACTAAGCACCAAACATAATAGACTATAGTAGGTGTAAAAAATTAATTATGTTTTATTTTTAAACTCCAACATAAAATTTTAGGTTTTTCCCCACTAAAAAACAAAGATAAAAGACTATACTCCATGACATATGTTTTATATAATATAGGTAAAATTAAGATTAAATAATGAAACTCAAACTTATTTATATTTACCTTTTTCACCTTGAATTATGGTAAATTAGATGTAAATATGTCCAATATGTTTCTTTTCCATCCCAAAATTTCATGTTTCTTCGTCAGAGAGTTAAAAGACTATAAATGAATGACAAATATTTTAGGTTTTTTCTTCAGCATCCGAAAGTCTTAGGTTTTTTTCATCATTAAGCACCAAACATAATAGACTATAGTAGGTGTAAAAAATTAATTATATTTTATTTTTAAACTCCAACATAAAATTTTAGGTTTTTCCCCACTAAAAAACAAAGATAAAAGACTATACTCCATGACATATGATTTATATAATATAGGTAAAATTAAGATTAAATAATGAAACTCAAACTTATTTACATTTACCTTTTTCACCTTGAATTATGGTAAATTAGATGTAAATATGTTCAATATGTTTCTTCTCCATCCCAAAATTTCATGTTTCTTCGTCAGAGAGTTAAAAGACTATAAATGAATGACAAATATTTTAGGTTTTTTCTTCACCATCCTAAAGTCTTAGGTTTTTTTCATCATTAAGCACTAAAAATAATAGACTATAGTAGGTGTAAAAAATTAATTATATTTTATTTTTCAACTCTAACATAAAAGTTTAGGTTTTTCCCCACTAAAAAACAAATATAAGAGACTATAGTCCATGACATATATTTTATATAATATAGGTAAAAATTAAGATTAAATAATGAAGCTCAAACGTATTTATATTTACCTTTTTTACATTGAATTATGGTAAATTAGATGTAAATATTTTCAATATGTTTCTTCTCGATCACAAAATTTCGTGTTTCTTCGTTAGTAAGCCAGAGAGTTAAAAGAGTATAAATGAATAACAAATATTTTATGTTTTTTCTTCTCCATCCCAAAGTCTTAGGTTTTATTAATCACTAAGAACCAAACATAATAGACTATAGTAGGTGTAAAAAATTAATTATATTTTATTTTTCAACTCCAACATAAAATTTTAGGTTTATACCCACTAAAAAACAAAGATAAAAGACTATAGACCATGACATATGTTTTATATAATATAGGTAAAATTAAGATTAAATAACGAAACTAAAACTTATTTATATTTACCTTTTTCACCTTGAATTATGGTAAATTAGATGTAAATATGTTGAATATGTTTCTTCTCCATCCCAAAATTTCATGTTTCTTCGTCAGAGAGTTAAAAGACTATAAATGAATGACAAATATTTTAGGTTTTTTCTTCACCATCCGAAAGTCTTAGGTTTTTTTCATCACTAAGCACCAAACATAATAGACTATAGTAGGTGTAAAAAATTAATTATATTTTATTTTTCAACTCCAACATAAAATTTTAGGTTTTTCCCCACTAAAAAACAAAGATAAAAGACTATACTCCATGACATATGTTTTATATAATATAGGTAAAATTAAGATTAAATAATGAAACTCAAACTTATTTACATTTACCTTTTTCACCTTGAATTATGGTAAATTAGATGTAAATATGTTCAATATGTTTCTTCTCCATCCCAAAATTTCATGTTTCTTCGTCAGAGAGTTAAAAGACTATAAATGAATGACAAATATTTTAGGTTTTTTCTTCACCATCCTAAAGTCTTAGGTTTTTTTCATCATTAAGCACTAAACATAATAGACTATAGTAGGTGTAAAAAATTAATTATATTTTATTTTTCAACTCTAACATAAAAGTTTAGGTTTTTCCCCACTAAAAAACAAATATAAGAGACTATAGTCCATGACATATATTTTATATAATATAGGTAAAAATTAAGATTAAATAATGAAGCTCAAACTTATTTATATTTACCTTTTTTACATTGAATTAGGGTAAATTAGATGTAAATATGTTCAATATGTTTCTTCTCCATCACAAAATTTCGTGTTTCTTCGTCAGTAAGCCAGAGAGTTAAAAGACTATAAATGAATGACAAATATTTTAGGTTTTTTCTTCACCATCCCAAAGTCTTAGGTTTTTTTCATCACTAAGCACCAAACATAATAGACTATAGTAGGTGTAAAAAATTAATTATGTTTTATTTTTAAACTCCAACATAAAATTTTAGGTTTTTCCCCACTAAAAAACAAAGATAAAAGACTATACTCCATGACATATGTTTTATATAATATAGGTAAAATTAAGATTAAATAATGAAACTCAAACTTATTTATATTTACCTTTTTCACCTTGAATTATGGTAAATTAGATGTAAATATGTCCAATATGTTTCTTTTCCATCCCAAAATTTCATGTTTCTTCGTCAGAGAGTTAAAAGACTATAAATGAATGACAAATATTTTAGGTTTTTTCTTCAGCATCCGAAAGTCTTAGGTTTTTTTCATCATTAAGCACCAAACATAATAGACTATAGTAGGTGTAAAAAATTAATTATATTTTATTTTTAAACTCCAACATAAAATTTTAGGTTTTTCCCCACTAAAAAACAAAGATAAAAGACTATACTCCATGACATATGATTTATATAATATAGGTAAAATTAAGATTAAATAATGAAACTCAAACTTATTTACATTTACCTTTTTCACCTTGAATTATGGTAAATTAGATGTAAATATGTTCAATATGTTTCTTCTCCATCCCAAAATTTCATGTTTCTTCGTCAGAGAGTTAAAAGACTATAAATGAATGACAAATATTTTAGGTTTTTTCTTCACCATCCTAAAGTCTTAGGTTTTTTTCATCATTAAGCACTAAAAATAATAGACTATAGTAGGTGTAAAAAATTAATTATATTTTATTTTTCAACTCTAACATAAAAGTTTAGGTTTTTCCCCACTAAAAAACAAATATAAGAGACTATAGTCCATGACATATATTTTATATAATATAGGTAAAAATTAAGATTAAATAATGAAGCTCAAACGTATTTATATTTACCTTTTTTACATTGAATTATGGTAAATTAGATGTAAATATTTTCAATATGTTTCTTCTCGATCACAAAATTTCGTGTTTCTTCGTTAGTAAGCCAGAGAGTTAAAAGAGTATAAATGAATAACAAATATTTTATGTTTTTTCTTCTCCATCCCAAAGTCTTAGGTTTTATTAATCACTAAGAACCAAACATAATAGACTATAGTAGGTGTAAAAAATTAATTATATTTTATTTTTCAACTCCAACATAAAATTTTAGGTTTATACCCACTAAAAAACAAAGATAAAAGACTATAGACCATGACATATGTTTTATATAATATAGGTAAAATTAAGATTAAATAACGAAACTAAAACTTATTTATATTTACCTTTTTCACCTTGAATTATGGTAAATTAGATGTAAATATGTTGAATATGTTTCTTCTCCATCCCAAAATTTCATGTTTCTTCGTCAGAGAGTTAAAAGACTATAAATGAATGACAAATATTTTAGGTTTTTTCTTCACCATCCGAAAGTCTTAGGTTTTTTTCATCACTAAGCACCAAACATAATAGACTATAGTAGGTGTAAAAAATTAATTATATTTTATTTTTCAACTCCAACATAAAATTTTAGGTTTTTCCCCACTAAAAAACAAAGATAAAAGACTATACTCCATGACATATGTTTTATATAATATAGGTAAAATTAAGATTAAATAATGAAACTCAAACTTATTTACATTTACCTTTTTCACCTTGAATTATGGTAAATTAGATGTAAATATGTTCAATATGTTTCTTCTCCATCCCAAAATTTCATGTTTCTTCGTCAGAGAGTTAAAAGACTATAAATGAATGACAAATATTTTAGGTTTTTTCTTCACCATCCTAAAGTCTTAGGTTTTTTTCATCATTAAGCACTAAACATAATAGACTATAGTAGGTGTAAAAAATTAATTATATTTTATTTTTCAACTCTAACATAAAAGTTTAGGTTTTTCCCCACTAAAAAACAAATATAAGAGACTATAGTCCATGACATATATTTTATATAATATAGGTAAAAATTAAGATTAAATAATGAAGCTCAAACTTATTTATATTTACCTTTTTTACATTGAATTAGGGTAAATTAGATGTAAATATGTTCAATATGTTTCTTCTCCATCACAAAATTTCGTGTTTCTTCGTCAGTAAGCCAGAGAGTTAAAAGACTATAAATGAATGACAAATATTTTAGGTTTTTTCTTCACCATCCCAAAGTCTTAGGTTTTTTTCATCACTAAGCACCAAACATAATAGACTATAGTAGGTGTAAAAAATTAATTATGTTTTATTTTTAAACTCCAACATAAAATTTTAGGTTTTTCCCCACTAAAAAACAAAGATAAAAGACTATACTCCATGACATATGTTTTATATAATATAGGTAAAATTAAGATTAAATAATGAAACTCAAACTTATTTATATTTACCTTTTTCACCTTGAATTATGGTAAATTAGATGTAAATATGTCCAATATGTTTCTTCTCCATCCCAAAATTTCATGTTTCTTCGTCAGAGAGTTAAAAGACTATAAATGAATGACAAATATTTTAGGTTTTTTCTTCAGCATCCCAAAGTCTTAGGTTTTTTTCATCACTAAGCACCAAACATAATAGACTATAGTAGGTGTAAAAACTTAATTATATTTTATTTTTCAACTCCAACATAAAATTTTAGGTTTTTCCCCACTAAAAAACAAAGATAAAAGACTATACTCCATAACATATGTTTTATATAATATAGGTAAAATTAAGATTAAATAATGAAACTCAAACTTATTTATATTTACCTTTTTCACCTTGAATTATGGTAAATTAGATGTAAATATGTTCAATATGTTTCTTCTCCATCCCAAAATTTCATGTTTCTTCGTCAGAGAGTTAAAAGACTATAAATGAATGACAAATATTTTAGGTTTTTTCTTCACCATCTTTAAGTCTTAGGTTTTTTTCATCATTAAGCACTAAACATAATAGACTATAGTAGGTGTAAAAAATTAATTATATTTTATTTTTCAACTCTAACATAAAAGTTTAGGTTTTTCCCCACTAAAAAACAAATATAAGAGACTATAGTCCATGACATATATTTTATATAATATAGGTAAAAATTAAGATTAAATAATGAAGCTCAAACTTATTTATATTTACCTTTTTTACATTGAATTATGGTAAATTAGATGTAAATATGTTCAATATGTTTCTTCTCGATCACAAAATTTCGTGTTTCTTCGTCAGTAAGCCAGAGAGTTAAAAGAGTATAAATGAATAACAAATATTTTATGTTTTTTCTTCTCCATCCCAAAGTCTTAGGTTTTATTAATCACTAAGAACCAAACATAATAGACTATAGTAGGTGTAAAAAATTAATTATATTTTATTTTTCAAATCCAACATAAAATTTTAGGTTTATACCCACTAAAAAACAAAGATAAAAGACTATAGACCATGACATATGTTTTATATAATATAGATAAAATTTAGATTAAATAACGAAACTAAAACTTATTTATATTTACCTTTTTCACCTTGAATTATGGTAAATTAGATGTAAATATGTTGAATATGTTTCTTCTCCATCCCAAAATTTCATGTTTCTTCGTCAGAGAGTTAAAAGACTATAAATGAATGACAAATATTTTAGGTTTTTTCTTCACCATCCGAAAGTCTTAGGTTTTTTTCATCACTAAGCACCAAACGTAATAGACTATAGTAGGTGTAAAAAATTAATTATATTTTATTTTTCAACTCCAACATAAAATTTTAGGTTTTTCCCCACTAAAAAACAAAGATAAAAGACTATACTCCATGACATATGTTTTATATAATATAGGTAAAATTAAGATTAAATAATGAAACTCAAACTTATTTACATTTACCTTTTTCACCTTGAATTATGGTAAATTAGATGTAAATATGTTCAATATGCTTCTTCTCCATCCCAAAATTTCATGTTTCTTCGTCACAGAGTTAAAAGACTATAAATGAATGACAAATATTTTAGGTTTTTTCTTCACCATCCTAAAGTCTTAGGTTTTTTTCATCATTAAGAACTAAACATAATAGACTATAGTAGGTGTAAAAAATTAATTATATTTTATGTTTCAACTCTAACATAAAAGTTTAGGTTTTTCCCCACTAAAAAACAAATATAAGAGACTATAGTCCATGACATATATTTTATATAATATAGGTAAAAATTAAGATTAAATAATTAAGCTCAAACTTATTTATATTTACCTTTTTTACATTGAATTAGGGTAAATTAGATGTAAATATGTTCAATATGTTTCTTCTCCATCACAAAATTTCGTGTTTCTTCGTCAGTAAGCCAGAGAGTTAAAAGACTATAAATGAATGACAAATATTTTAGGTTTTTTCTTCACCATCCCAAAGTATTAGGTTTTTTTCATCACTAAGCACCAAACATAATAGACTATAGTAGGTGTAAAAAATTAATTATGTTTTATTTTTAAACTCCAACATAAAATTTTAGGTTTTTCCCCACTAAAAAACAAAGATAAAAGACTATACTCCATGACATATGTTTTATATAATATAGGTAAAATTAAGATTAAATAATGAAACTCAAACTTATTTATATTACCTTTTTCACCTTGAATTATGGTAAATTAGATGTAAATATGTTCAATATGTTTCTTCTCCATCCCAAAATTTCATGTTTCTTCGTCAGAGAGTTAAAAGACTATAAATGAATGACAAATATTTTAGGTTTTTTCTTCAGCATCCCAAAGTCTTAGGTTTTTTTCATCACTAAGCACCAAACATAATAGACTATAGTAGGTGTAAAAACTTAATTATATTTTATTTTTCAACTCCAACATAAAATTTTAGGTTTTTCCCCACTAAAAAACAAAGATAAAAGACTATACTCCATAACATATGTTTTATATAATATAGGTAAAATTAAGATTAAATAATGAAACTCAAACTTATTTATATTTACCTTTTTCACCTTGAATTATGGTAAATTAGATGTAAATATGTTCAATATGTTTCTTCTCCATCCCAAAATTTCATGTTTCTTCGTCAGAGAGTTAAAAGACTATAAATGAATGACAAATATTTTAGGTTTTTTCTTCACCATCCTAAAGTCTTAGGTTTTTTTCATCATTAAGCACTAAACATAATAGACTATAGTAGGTGTAAAAAATTAATTATATTTTATTTTTCAACTCTAACATAAAATTTTAGGTTTATACCCACTAAAAAACAAAGATAAAAGACTATAGACCATGACATATGTTTTATATAATATAGGTAAAATTAAGATTAAATAACGAAACTAAAACTTATTTATATTTACCTTTTTCACCTTGAATTATGGTAAATTAGATGTAAATATGTTGAATATGTTTCTTCTCCATCCCAAAATTTCATGTTTCTTCGTCAGAGAGTTAAAAGACTATAAATGAATGACAAATATTTTAGGTTTTTTCTTCACCATCCGAAAGTCTTAGGTTTTTTTCATCACTAAGCACCAAACGTAATAGACTATAGTAGGTGTAAAAAATTAATTATATTTTATTTTTCAACTCCAACATAAAATTTTAGGTTTTTCCCCACTAAAAAACAAAGATAAAAGACTATACTCCATGACATATGTTTTATATAATATAGGTAAAATTAAGATTAAATAATGAAACTCAAACTTATTTACATTTACCTTTTTCACCTTGAATTATGGTAAATTAGATGTAAATATGTTCAATATGTTTCTTCTCGATCACAAAATTTCGTGTTTCTTCGTCAGAGAGTTAAAAGACTATAAATGAATGACAATTATTTTAGGTTTTTTCTTCACTATCCTAAAGTATTAGGTTTTTTTCATGATTAAGCACCAAACATAATAGACTATAGTAGGTGTAAAAAAATTAATTATATTTTATTTTTCAACTCTAACATAAAAGTTTAGGTTTTTCCCCACTAAAAAACAAAGATAAGAGACTATAGTCCATGACATATATTTTATATAATATAGGTAAAAATTAAGATTAAATAATGAAGCTCAAACTTATTTATATTTACCTTTTTAACATTGAATTATGATAAATTAGATGTAAATATGTTCAATATGTTTCTTCTCGATCACAAAATTTCGTGTTTCTTCGTCAGTAAGCCAGAGAGTTAAAAGACTATAAATGAATGACAAATATTTTAGGTTTTTTCTTCACCATCCCAAAGTCTTAGATTTTATTAATCACTAAGAACCAAACATAATAGACTATAGTAGGTGTAAAAAATTAATTATATTTTATTTTTCAACTACAACATAAAATTTTAGGTTTTTCCCCACTAAAAAACAAAGATAAAAGACTATAGACCATGACATATGTTTTATATAATATAGGTAAAATTAAGATTAAATAACGAAACTCAAACTTATTTATATTTACCTTTTTCACCTTGAATAATGGTAAATTAGATGTAAATATGTTCAATATGTTTCTTCTCCATCCCAAAATTTCATGTTTCTTCGTCAGAGAGTTAAAAGACTATAAATGAATGACAAATATTTTAGGTTTTTTCTTCACCATCTTTAAGTCTTAGGTTTTTTTCATCATTAAGCACTAAACATAATAGACTATAGTAGGTGTAAAAAATTAATTATATTTTATTTTTCAACTCTAACATAAAAGTTTAGGTTTTTCCCCACTAAAAAACAAATATAAGAGACTATAGTCCATGACATATATTTTATATAATATAGGTAAAAATTAAGATTAAATAATGAAGCTCAAACTTATTTATATTTACCTTTTTTACATTGAATTATGGTAAATTAGATGTAAATATGTTCAATATGTTTCTTCTCGATCACAAAATTTCGTGTTTCTTCGTCAGTAAGCCAGAGAGTTAAAAAAGTATAAATGAATAACAAATATTTTATGTTTTTTCTTCTCCATCCCAAAGTCTTAGGTTTTATTAATCACTAAGAACCAAACATAATAGACTATAGTAGGTGTAAAAAATTAATTATATTTTATTTTTCAACTCCAACATAAAATTTTAGGTTTATACGCACTAAAAAACAAAGATAAAAGACTATAGACCATGACATATGTTTTATATAATATAGGTAAAATTAAGATTAAATAACGAAACTAAAACTTATTTATATTTACCTTTTTCACCTTGAATTATGGTAAATTAGATGTAAATATGTTGAATATGTTTCTTCTCCATCCCAAAATTTCATGTTTCTTCGTCAGAGAGTTAAAAGACTATAAATGAATGACAAATATTTTAGGTTTTTTCTTCACCATCCGAAAGTCTTAGGTTTTTTTCATCACTAAGCACCAAACGTAATAGACTATAGTAGGTGTAAAAAATTAATTATATTTTATTTTTCAACTCCAACATAAAATTTTAGGTTTTTCCCCACTAAAAAACAAAGATAAAAGACTATACTCCATGACATATGTTTTATATAATATAGGTAAAATTAAGATTAAATAATGAAACTCAAACTTATTTACATTTACCTTTTTCACCTTGAATTATGGTAAATTAGATGTAAATATGTTCAATATGCTTCTTCTCCATCCCAAAATTTCATGTTTCTTCGTCAGAGAGTTAAAAGACTATAAATGAATGACAAATATTTTAGGTTTTTTCTTCACCATCCTAAAGTCTTAGGTTTTTTTCATCATTAAGCACTAAACATAATAGACTATAGTAGGTGTAAAAAATTAATTATATTTTATTTTTCAACTCTAACATAAAAGTTTAGGTTTTTCCCCACTAAAAAACAAATATAAGAGACTATAGTCCATGACATATATTTTATATAATATAGGTAAAAATTAAGATTAAATAATGAAGCTCAAACTTATTTATATTTACCTTTTTTACATTGAATTAGGGTAAATTAGATGTAAATATGTTCAATATGTTTCTTCTCCATCACAAAATTTCGTGTTTCTTCGTCAGTAAGCCAGAGAGTTAAAAGACTATAAATGAATGACAAATATTTTAGGTTTTTTCTTCACCATCCCAAAGTCTTAGGTTTTTTCATCACTAAGCACAAAACATAATAGACTATAGTAGGTGTAAAAAATTAATTATGTTTTATTTTTAAACTCCAACATAAAATTTTAGGTTTTTCCCCACTAAAAAACAAAGATAAAAGACTATACTCCATGACATATGTTTTATATAATATAGGTAAAATTAAGATTAAATAATGAAACTCAAACTTATTTATATTACCTTTTTCACCTTGAATTATGGTAAATTAGATGTAAATATGTTCAATATGTTTCTTCTCCATCCCAAAATTTCATGTTTCTTGGTCAGAGAGTTAAAAGACTATAAATGAATGACAAATATTTTAGGTTTTTTCTTCAGCATCCCAAAGTCTTAGGTTTTTTTCATCACTAAGCACAAAACATAATAGACTATAGTAGGTGTAAAAACTTAATTATATTTTATTTTTCAACTCCAACATAAAATTTTAGGTTTTTCCCCACTAAAAAACAAAGATAAAAGACTATACTCCATAACATATGTTTTATATAATATAGGTAAAATTAAGATTAAATAATGAAACTCAAACTTATTTATATTTACCTTTTTCACCTTGAATTATGGTAAATTAGATGTAAATATGTTCAATATGTTTCTTCTCCATCCCAAAATTTCATGTTTCTTCGTCAGAGAGTTAAAAGACTATAAATGAATAACAAATATTTTAGGTTTTTTCTTCACCATCCTAAAGTCTTAGGTTTTTTTCATCATTAAGCACTAAACATAATAGACTATAGTAGGTGTAAAAAATTAATTATATTTTATTTTTCAACTCTAACATAAAAGTTTAGGTTTTTCCCCACTAAAAAACAAATATAAGAGACTATAGTCCATGACATATATTTTATATAATATAGGTAAAAATTAAGATTAAATAATGAAGCTCAAACTTATTTATATTTACCTTTTTTACATTGAATTATGGTAAATTAGATGTAAATATGTTCAATATGTTTCTTCTCGATCACAAAATTTCGTGTTTCTTCGTCAGTAAGCCAGAGAGTTAAAAGAGTATAAATGAATAACAAATATTTTATGTTTTTTCTTCTCCATCCCAAAGTCTTAGGTTTTATTAATCACTAAGAACCAAACATAATAGACTATAGTAGGTGTAAAAAATTAATTATATTTTATTTTTCAACTCCAACATAAAATTTTAGGTTTATACCCACTAAAAAACAAAGATAAAAGACTATAGACCATGACATATGTTTTATATAATATAGATAAAATTTAGATTAAATAACGAAACTAAAACTTATTTATATTTACCTTTTTCACCTTGAATTATGGTAAATTAGATGTAAATATGTTGAATATGTTTCTTCTCCATCCCAAAATTTCATGTTTCTTCGTCAGAGAGTTAAAAGACTATAAATGAATGACAAATATTTTAGGTTTTTTCTTCACCATCCGAAAGTCTTAGGTTTTTTTCATCACTAAGCACCAAACATAATAGACTATAGTAGGTGTAAAAAATTAATTATATTTTATTTTTCAACTCCAACATAAAATTTTAGGTTTTTCCCCACTAAAAAACAAAGATAAAACACTATACTCCATGACATATGTTTTATTTAATATAGGTAAAAATTAAGATTAAATAATGAAGCTCAAACTTATTTATATTTACCTTTTTTACATTGAATTATGGTAAATTAGATGTAAATATGTTCAATATGTTTCTTCTCGATCACAAAATTTCGTGTTTCTTCGTCAGAGAGTTAAAAGACTATAAATGAATGACAATTATTTTAGGTTTTTTCTTCACTATCCTAAAGTATTAGGTTTTTTTCATGATTAAGCACCAAACATAATAGACTATAGTAGGTGTAAAAAAATTAATTATATTTTATTTTTCAACTCTAACATAAAAGTTTAGGTTTTTCCCCACTAAAAAACAAAGATAAGAGACTATAGTCCATGACATATATTTTATATAATATAGGTAAAAATTAAGATTAAATAATGAAGCTCAAACTTATTTATATTTACCTTTTTAACATTGAATTATGATAAATTAGATGTAAATATGTTCAATATGTTTCTTCTCGATCACAAAATTTCGTGTTTCTTCGTCAGTAAGCCAGAGAGTTAAAAGACTATAAATGAATGACAAATATTTTAGGTTTTTTCTTCACCATCCCAAAGTCTTAGATTTTATTAATCACTAAGAACCAAACATAATAGACTATAGTAGGTGTAAAAAATTAATTATATTTTATTTTTCAACTCCAACATAAAATTTTAGGTTTTTCCCCACTAAAAAACAAAGATAAAAGACTATAGACCATGACATATGTTTTATATAATATAGGTAAAATTAAGATTAAATAACGAAACTCAAACTTATTTATATTTACCTTTTTCACCTTGAATTATGGTAAATTAGATGTAAATATGTTCAATATGTTTCTTCTCCATCCCAAAATTTCATGTTTCTTCGTCAGAGAGTTAAAAGACTATAAATGAATGACAAATATTTTAGGTTTTTTCTTCACCATCCTAAAGTCTTAGGTTTTTTTCATCATTAAGCACTAAACATAATAGACTATAGTAGGTGTAAAAAATTAATTATATTTTATTTTTCAACTCTAACATAAAAGTTTAGGTTTTTCCCCACTAAAAAACAAATATAAGAGACTATAGTCCATGACATATATTTTATATAATATAGGTAAAAATTAAGATTAAATAATGAAGCTCAAACTTATTTATATTTACCTTTTTTACATTGAATTATGGTAAATTAGATGTAAATATGTTCAATATGTTTCTTCTCGATCACAAAATTTCGTGTTTCTTCGTCAGTAAGCCAGAGAGTTAAAAGAGTATAAATGAATAACAAATATTTTATGTTTTTTCTTCTCCATCCCAAAGTCTTAGGTTTTATTAATCACTAAGAACCAAACATAATAGACTATAGTAGGTGTAAAAAATTAATTATATTTTATTTTTCAACTCCAACATAAAATTTTAGGTTTATACCCACTAAAAAACAAAGATAAAAGACTATAGACCATGACATATGTTTTATATAATATAGATAAAATTTAGATTAAATAACGAAACTAAAACTTATTTATATTTACCTTTTTCACCTTGAATTATGGTAAATTAGATGTAAATATGTTGAATATGTTTCTTCTCCATCCCAAAATTTCATGTTTCTTCGTCAGAGAGTTAAAAGACTATAAATGAATGACAAATATTTTAGGTTTTTTCTTCACCATCCGAAAGTCTTAGGTTTTTTTCATCACTAAGCACCAAACATAATAGACTATAGTAGGTGTAAAAAATTAATTATATTTTATTTTTCAACTCCAACATAAAATTTTAGGTTTTTCCCCACTAAAAAACAAAGATAAAACACTATACTCCATGACATATGTTTTATTTAATATAGGTAAAAATTAAGATTAAATAATGAAGCTCAAACTTATTTATATTTACCTTTTTTACATTGAATTATGGTAAATTAGATGTAAATATGTTCAATATGTTTCTTCTCGATCACAAAATTTCGTGTTTCTTCGTCAGAGAGTTAAAAGACTATAAATGAATGACAATTATTTTAGGTTTTTTCTTCACTATCCTAAAGTATTAGGTTTTTTTCATGATTAAGCACCAAACATAATAGACTATAGTAGGTGTAAAAAAATTAATTATATTTTATTTTTCAACTCTAACATAAAAGTTTAGGTTTTTCCCCACTAAAAAACAAAGATAAGAGACTATAGTCCATGACATATATTTTATATAATATAGGTAAAAATTAAGATTAAATAATGAAGCTCAAACTTATTTATATTTACCTTTTTAACATTGAATTATGATAAATTAGATGTAAATATGTTCAATATGTTTCTTCTCGATCACAAAATTTCGTGTTTCTTCGTCAGTAAGCCAGAGAGTTAAAAGACTATAAATGAATGACAAATATTTTAGGTTTTTTCTTCACCATCCCAAAGTCTTAGATTTTATTAATCACTAAGAACCAAACATAATAGACTATAGTAGGTGTAAAAAATTAATTATATTTTATTTTTCAACTCCAACATAAAATTTTAGGTTTTTCCCCACTAAAAAACAAAGATAAAAGACTATAGACCATGACATATGTTTTATATAATATAGGTAAAATTAAGATTAAATAACGAAACTCAAACTTATTTATATTTACCTTTTTCACCTTGAATTATGGTAAATTAGATGTAAATATGTTCAATATGTTTCTTCTCCATCCCAAAATTTCATGTTTCTTCGTCAGAGAGTTAAAAGACTATAAATGAATGACAATTATTTTAGGTTTTTTCTTCACCAACCTAAAGTCTTAGGTTTTTTTCATGATTAAGCACCAAACATAATAGACTATAGTAGGTGTAAAAAATTAATTATATTTTATTTTTCAAATCCAACATAAAATTTTACGTTTTTCCCCACTAAAAAACAAAGATAAAAGACTATAGACCATGACATATGTTTTATATAATATAGGTAAAATTAAGATTAAATAACGAAACTCAAACTTATTTATATTTACATTTTTCACCTTGAATTATGGTAAATTAGATGTAAATATGTTCAATATGTGTCTTCTCCATCCCAAAATTTCATGTTTCTTCGTCAGAGAGTTAAAAGACTATAAATGAATGACAATTATTTTAGGTTTTTTCTTCACCATCCTAAAGTCTTAGGTTTTTTTCATGATTAAGCACCAAACAGAATAGCCTATAGTAGGTGTAAAAAATTAATTATATTTAATTTTTCAACTCTAACATAAAAGTTTAGGTATTTCCCCACTAAAAAACAAAAATAAGAGACTATAGTCTATGACATATATTTTATATAATATAGGTAAAAATTAAGATTAAATAATGAAGCTCAAACTTATTTATATTTACCTTTTTTACATTGAATTATGATAAATTAGATGTAAATATGTTCAATATGTTTCTTCTCCATCACAAAATTTCGTGTTTCTTCGTCAGTAAGCCAGAGAGTTAAAAGACTATAAATGAATGACAAATATTTTAGGTTTTTTCTTCACCATCCCAAAGTCTTAGGTTTTTTTCATCACTAAGCACCAAACATAATAGACTATAGTAGGTGTAAAAAATTAATTATATTTTATTTTTCAACTCCAACATAAAATTTTAGGTTTTTTCCCACTAAAAAACAAAGATAAAAGACTATAGATCATGACATATGTTTTATATAATATAGGTAAAATTAAGATTAAATAACGAAACTCAAACTTATTTATATTTACCTTTTTCACCTTGAATTATGGTAAATTAGATGTAAATATGTTCAATATGTTTCTTCTCCATCCCAAAATTTCATGTTTCTTCGTCAGAGAGTTAAAAGACTATAAATGAATGACAATTATTTTAGGTTTTTTCTTCACCAACCTAAAGTCTTAGGTTTTTTTCATGATTAAGCACCAAACATAATAGACTATAGTAGGTGTAAAAAATTAATTATATTTTATTTTTCAAATCCAACATAAAATTTTACGTTTTTCCCCACTAAAAAACAAAGATAAAAGACTATAGACCATGACATATGTTTTATATAATATAGGTAAAATTAAGATTAAATAACGAAACTCAAACTTATTTATATTTACATTTTTCACCTTGAATTATGGTAAATTAGATGTAAATATGTTCAATATGTGTCTTCTCCATCCCAAAATTTCATGTTTCTTCGTCAGAGAGTTAAAAGACTATAAATGAATGACAATTATTTTAGGTTTTTTCTTCACCATCCTAAAGTCTTAGGTTTTTTTCATGATTAAGCACCAAACAGAATAGACTATAGTAGGTGTAAATAAATTAATTATATTTAATTTTTCAACTCTAACATAAAAGTTTAGGTTTTTCCCCACTAAAAAACAAAGATAAGAGACTATAGTCTATGACATATATTTTATATAATATAGGTAAAAATTAAGATTAAATAATGAAGCTCAAACTTATTTATATTTACCTTTTTTACATTGAATTATGATAAATTAGATGTAAATATGTTCAATATGTTTCTTCTCCATCACAAAATTTCGTGTTTCTTCGTCAGTAAGCCAGAGAGTTAAAAGACTATAAATGAATGACAAATATTTTAGGTTTTTTCTTCACCATCCCAAAGTCTTAGGTTTTTTTCATCACTAAGCACCAAACATAATAGACTATAGTAGGTGTAAAAAATTAATTATATTTTATTTTTCAACTCCAACATAAAATTTTAGGTTTTTCCCCACTAAAAAAGAAAGATAAAAGACTATACTCCATGACATATGTTTTATATAATATAGGTAAAATTAAGATTAAATAATGAAACTCAAACTTATTTATATTTACCTTTTTCACCTTGAATTATGGTAAATTAGATGTAAATATGTTCAATATGTTTCTTCTCCATCCCAAAATTTCATGTTTCTTCGTCAGAGAGTTAAAAGACTATAAATGAATGACAAATATTTTAGGTTTTTTCTTCACCATCCTAAAGTCTTAGGTTTTTTTCATCATTAAGCACTAAACATAATAGACTATAGTAGGTGTAAAAAATTAATTATATTTTATTTTTCAACTCTAACATAAAAGTTTAGGTTTTTCCCCACTAAAAAACAAATATAAGAGACTATAGTCCATGACATATATTTTATATAATATAGGTAAAAATTAAGATTAAATAATGAAGCTCAAACTTATTTATATTTACCTTTTTTACCTTGAATTATGGTAAATTAGATGTAAATATGTTCAATATGTTTCTTCTCGATCACAAAATTTTGTGTTTCTTCGTCAGTAAGCTAGAGAGTTAAAAGACTATAAATGAATAACAAATATTTTATGTTTTTTCTTCTCCATCCCAAAGTCTTAGGTTTTATTAATCACTAAGAACCAAACATAATAGACTATAGTAGGTGTAAAAAATTAATTATATTTTATTTTTCAACTCCAACATAAAATTTTAGGTACCATGACATATGTTTTATATAATATAGGTAAAATTAAGATTAAATAATGAAACTCAAAATTATTTATATTTACATTTTTCACCTTGAATTATTGTAAATTAGATGTAAATATGTTCAATATGTTTCTTCTCCATCCCAAAATTTCATGTTTCTACGTCAGAGAGTTAAAAGACTATAAATGAATGACAATTATTTTAGGTTTTTTCTTCACCATCCTAAAGTCTTTGGTTTTATTAATCACTTAGAACCAAACATAATAGACTATAGTAGGTGTAAAAAATTAATTATATTTTATTTTTCAACTCCAACATAAAATTTTAGGTTTTTCCCCACTAAAAAACAAAGATAAAAGACTATAGACCATGACATATGTTTTATATAATATAGGTAAAATTAAGATTAAATAACGAAACTCAAACTTATTTATATTTACCTTTTTCACCTTGAATTATGGTAAATTAGATATAAATATGTTCAATATGTTTCTTCTCCATCCCAAAATTTCATGTTTCTTCGTCAGAGAGTTAAAAGACTATAAATGAATGACAATTATTTTAGGTTTTTTCTTCACCATCCTAAAGTCTTAGGTTTTTTCATGATTAAGCACCAAACATAATAGACTATAGTAGGTGTAAAAAAATTAATTATATTTTATTTTTCAACTCTAACATAAAAGTTTAGTTTTTTCCCCACTAAAAAAAAAAGATAAGAGACTATAGTCCATGACATATATTTTATATAATATAGGTAAAAATCAAGATTAAATAATGAAGCTCAAACTTATTTATATTTACCTTTTTTACATTGAATTATGGTAAATTAGATGTAAATATGTTCAATATGTTTCTTCTCCATCACAAAATTTCGTGTTTCTTCGTCAGTAAGCCAGAGAGTTAAAAGACTATAAATGAATAACAAATATTTTATGTTTTTTCTTCTCCATCCCAAAGTCTTAGGTTTTATTAATCACTAAGCACCAAACATAATAGACTATAGTAGGTGTAAAAAATTAATCATATTTTATTTTTCAACTCCAACATAAAATTTTAGGTTTTTCCCCACTAAAAAACAAAGATAAAAGACTATAGACCATGACATATGTTTTATATAATATAGGTAAAATTAAGATTAAATAATTAAACTCAAACATATTTATATTTACCTTTTTCACCTTGAATTATGGTAAATTAGATGTAAATATGTTCAATATGTTTCTTCTCCATCCCAAAATTTCATGTTTCTTCGTCAGAGAGTTAAAAGACTATAAATGAATGACAAATATTTTAGGTTTTTTCTTCACCATCCTAAAGTCTTAGGTTTTTTTCATCACTAAGCACCAAACATAATAGACTATAGTAGGTGTAAAAAATTAATTATATATATTTTTCAACTACATTATAAAATTTTAGGTTTTTCCCCACTAAAAAACAAAGATAAAAGACTATAGTCCATGACATATCTTTTATATAATATAGGTAAAATTTAAGATTAAATAATGAAGCTCAAACTTATTTATATTTACCTTTTTCACCTTGAATTATGATAAATTAGATGTAAATATGTTCAATATGTTTCTTCTCCATCACAAAATTTCATGTTTCTTCGTCAGAGAATTAAAAGACTATAAATGAATGACAAATATTTTAAGTTTTTTCTTCACCATCCTAAAGTCTTAGGTTTTTTTCATCATTAAGCACCAAACATAATAGACTATAGTAGGTGTAAAAAATTAATTATATTTTATTTTTCAACTCTAACATAAAAGTTTAGGTTTTTCCCCACAAAAAAACAAAGATAAGAGACTATAGTGCATGACATATATTTTATATAATATAGGTAAAAATTAAGATTAAATAATGAAGCTCAAACTTATTTAGATTTACCTTTTTCACATTGACTTATGGTAAATTAGATGTAAATATGTTCAATATGTTTCTTCTCCATCCCAAAATTTCATGTTTCTTCGTCAGAGAGTTAAAAGACTATAAATGAATGACAAATATTTTAGGTTTTTTCTTCACCATCCTAAAGTCTTAGGTTTTTTTCATCATTAAGCACCAAACATAATAGACTATAGTAGGTGTAAAAAATTAATTATATATTTTTTTTCAACTCTAACATAAAAGTTTAGGTTTTTCCCCACTAAAAAACAAAGATAAGAGACTATAGTCCATGACATATATTTTATATAATATAGGTAAAAATTAAGATTAAATAATGAAGCTCAAACTTATTTAGATTTACCTTTTTCACATTGAATTATGCTAAATTAGACGTAAATATGTTCAATATGTTTCTTCTCGATCACCAAATTTCATGTTTCTTCGTCAATAAGCCAGAGAGTTAAAAGACTATAAAGGAATGACAAATATTTTAGGTTTTTTATTCACCGTCCCAAAGGCTTAGGCTTTTTTCCTCACTAAGCGCCAAACATAATAGCCTATAGTAGGTGTAAAAAATTAATTACATTTTATTTTTCAACTAAAACATAAAATTTTAGGTTTTTCCCCACTAAAAAACAAAGATAAAAGACTATAGTCCATGACATATATTTTATATAATATAGGTAAAAATTAAGATTAAATAATGAAGCTCAAACTTATTTATATTTTCCTTTTTCTCATTTAATTATGGTTTATTAGATGTAAATCAGTTCAATATGTTTCTTCTCCATCACCAAATTTCATGTTTCTTCGTCAGTAATCCAGAGAGTTAAAAGACAATAAATGAATGACAAATATTTTAGGTTTTTTCTTCTCCATCCCAAACTCTTAGGTTTTTTTCATCACTAAGCACCAAACATAATAAACTATAGTAGGCGTAAAAAATTTATTATATTTTATTTTTCAACTCCAACATAAAAGTTTAGGATTTTCCCCACTAAAAAACAAAGATAAAAGACCATAGTCCATGACATATCTTTTATATAATATAGGTAAAAATTAAGATTAAATAATGAAGCTCAAACTTATTTATATTTAACTTTTTCAAATTGAATTATGGTAAATTAGACGTAAATATGTCCAATATGTTTCTTCTCCATCACCAAATTTCATGTTTCTTCGTCAATAAGCCAGAGAGTTAAAAGAGTATAAATGAATGACAAATATTTTAGATTTTTTCTTCACCATCTCAAAGGCTTAGGCTTTTTTCATCACTAAGCAACAAACATAATAGACTATAGTATGTGTAAAAAATTATTTATATTTTATTTTTCAACTCCAACATAAAATTTTAGGTTTTTACACACTAAAAAACAAAGACAAAAGACTATAGTCCATGACATATGTTTTATATAATATAGGTAAAATTAAGATTAAATAATGAAGCTCAAACTTATTTATATTTACCTTTTTTACCTTGAATTATGGTAAATTAGATGTAAATATGTTCAATATGTTTCTTCTCCATCACAAAATTTTATGTTTCTTCGTCAGTAAGCCAGAGAGTTAAAAGACTATAAATGAATGACAATTATTTTAGGTTTTTCTTCACCATCCTAAAGTCTTAGGTTTTATTAATCACTTAGAACCAAACATAATAGACTATAGTAGGTGTAAAAAATTAATTATATTTTATTTTTCAACTCCAACATAAAATTTTAGGTTTTTCCCCACTAAAAAACAAAGATAAAAGACTATAGACCATGACATATGTTTTATATAATATAGGTAAAATTAAGATTAAATAACGAAACTCAAACTTATTTATATTTACCTTTTTCACCTTGAATTATGGTAAATTAGATGTAAATATGTTCAATATGTTTCTTCTCCATCCCAAAATTTCATGTTTCTTCGTCAGAGAGTTAAAAGACTATAAATGAATGACAATTATTTTAGGTTTTTTCTTCACCATCCTAAAGTCTTAGGTTTTTTCATGATTAAGCACCAAACATAATAGACTATAGTAGGTGTAAAAAAATTAATTATATTTTATTTTTCAACTCTAACATAAAAGTTTAGTTTTTTCCCCACTAAAAAGAAAAGATAAGAGACTATAGTCCATGACATATATTTTATATAATATAGGTAAAAATCAAGATTAAATAATGAAGCTCAAACTTATTTATATTTACCTTTTTTACATTGAATTATGGTAAATTAGATGTAAATATGTTCAATATGTTTCTTCTCCATCACAAAATTTCGTGTTTCTTCGTCAGTAAGCCAGAGAGTTAAAAGACTATAAATGAATAACAAATATTTTATGTTTTTTCTTCTCCATCCCAAAGTCTTAGGTTTTATTAATCACTAAGCACCAAACATAATAGACTATAGTAGGTGTAAAAAATTAATCATATTTTATTTTTCAACTCCAACATAAAATTTTAGGTTTTTCCCCACTAAAAAACAAAGATAAAAGACTATAGACCATGACATATGTTTTATATAATATAGGTAAAATTAAGATTAAATAATTAAACTCAAACATATTTATATTTACCTTTTTCACCTTGAATTATGGTAAATTAGATGTAAATATGTTCAATATGTTTCTTCTCCATCACAAAATTTCGTGTTTCTTCGTCAGTAAGCCAGAGAGTTAAAAGACTATAAATGAATAACAAATATTTTATGTTTTTTCTTCTCCATCCCAAAGTCTTAGGTTTTATTAATCACTAAGCACCAAACATAATAGACTATAGTAGGTGTAAAAAATTAATCATATTTTATTTTTCAACTCCAACATAAAATTTTAGGTTTTTCCCCACTAAAAAACAAAGATAAAAGACTATAGACCATGACATATGTTTTATATAATATAGGTAAAATTAAGATTAAATAATTAAACTCAAACATATTTATATTTACCTTTTTCACCTTGAATTATGGTAAATTAGATGTAAATATGTTCAATATGTTTCTTCTCCATCCCAAAATTTCATGTTTCTTCGTTAGAGAGTTAAAAGACTATAAATGAATGACAAATATTTTAGGTTTTTTCTTCACCATCCTAAAGTCTTAGGTTTTTTCATCACTAAGCACCAAACATAATAGACTATAGTAGGCTTAAAAAATTAATTATATATTTTTTTCAACTACATTATAAAATTTTAGGTTTTTCCCCACTAAAAAACAAAGATAAAATACTATAGTCCATGACATATCTTTTATATAATATAGGTAAAATTTAAGATTAAATAATGAAGCTCAAACTTATTTATATTTACCTTTTTCACCTTGAATTATGATAAATTAGATGTAAATATGTTCAATATGTTTCTTCTCCATCACAAAATTTCATGTTTCTTCGTCAGAGAGTTAAAAGACTATAAATGAATGACAAATATTTTAAGTTTTTTCTTCACCATCCTAAAGTCTTAGGTTTTTTTCATCATTAAGCACCAAACATAATAGACTATAGTAGGTGTAAAAAATTAATTATATTTTATTTTTCAACTCTAACATAAAAGTTTAGGTTTTTCCCCACAAAAAAACAAAGATAAGAGACTATAGTCCATGACATATATTTTATATAATATAGGTAAAAATTAAGATTAAATAATGAAGCTCAAACTTATTTAGATTTACCTTTTTCACATTGACTTATGGTAAATTAGATGTAAATATGTTCAATATGTTTCTTCTCCATCCCAGAATTTCATGTTTCTTCGTCAGAGAGTTAAAAGACTATAAATGAATGACAAATATTTTAGGTTTTTTATTCACCGTCCCAAAGGCTTAGGCTTTTTTCCTCACTAAGCGCCAAACATAATAGCCTATAGTAGGTGTAAAAAATTAATTACATTTTATTTTTCAACTAAAACATAAAATTTTAGGTTTTTCCCCACTAAAAAACAAAGATAAAAGACTATAGTCCATGACATATATTTTATATAATATAGGTAAAAATTAAGATTAAATAATGAAGCTCAAACTTATTTATATTTTCCTTTTTCTCATTTAATTATGGTTTATTAGATGTAAATCAGTTCAATATGTTTCTTCTCCATCACCAAATTTCATGTTTCTTCGTCAGTAATCCAGAGAGTTAAAAGACAATAAATGAATGACAAATATTTTAGGTTTTTTCTTCTCCATCCCAAACTCTTAGGTTTTTTTCATCACTAACCACCAAACATAATAAACTATAGTAGGCGTAAAAAATTTATTATATTTTATTTTTCAACTCCAACATAAAAGTTTAGGATTTTCCCCACTAAAAAACAAAGATAAAAGACCATAGTCCATGACATATCTTTTATATAATATAGGTAAAAATTAAGATTAAATAATGAAGCTCAAACTTATTTATATTTAACTTTTTCAAATTGAATTATGGTAAATTAGACGTAAATATGTCCAATATGTTTCTTCTCCATCACCAAATTTCATGTTTCTTCGTCAATAAGCCAGAGAGTTAAAAGAGTATAAATGAATGACAAATATTTTAGATTTTTTCTTCACCATCTCAAAGGCTTAGGCTTTTTTCATCACTAAGCAACAAACATAATAGACTATAGTATGTGTAAAAAATTATTTATATTTTATTTTTCAACTCCAACATAAAATTTTAGGTTTTTACACACTAAAAAACAAAGACAAAAGACTATAGTCCATGACATATGTTTTATATAATATAGGTAAAATTAAGATTAAATAATGAAGCTCAAACTTATTTATATTTACCTTTTTTACCTTGAATTATGGTAAATTAGATGTAAATATGTTCAATATGTTTCTTCTCCATCACAAAATTTTATGTTTCTTCGTCAGTAAGCCAGAGAGTTAAAAGACTATAAATGAATGACAATTATTTTAGGTTTTTCTTCACCATCCTAAAGTCTTAGGTTTTATTAATCACTTAGAACCAAACATAATAGACTATAGTAGGTGTAAAAAATTAATTATATTTTATTTTTCAACTCCAACATAAAATTTTAGGTTTTTCCCCACTAAAAAACAAAGATAAAAGACTATAGACCATGACATATGTTTTATATAATATAGGTAAAATTAAGATTAAATAACGAAACTCAAACTTATTTATATTTACCTTTTTCACCTTGAATTATGGTAAATTAGATGTAAATATGTTCAATATGTTTCTTCTCCATCCCAAAATTTCATGTTTCTTCGTCAGAGAGTTAAAAGACTATAAATGAATGACAATTATTTTAGGTTTTTTCTTCACCATCCTAAAGTCTTAGGTTTTTTCATGATTAAGCACCAAACATAATAGACTATAGTAGGTGTAAAAAAATTAATTATATTTTATTTTTCAACTCTAACATAAAAGTTTAGTTTTTTCCCCACTAAAAAGAAAAGATAAGAGACTATAGTCCATGACATATATTTTATATAATATAGGTAAAAATCAAGATTAAATAATGAAGCTCAAACTTATTTATATTTACCTTTTTTACATTGAATTATGGTAAATTAGATGTAAATATGTTCAATATGTTTCTTCTCCATCACAAAATTTCGTGTTTCTTCGTCAGTAAGCCAGAGAGTTAAAAGACTATAAATGAATAACAAATATTTTATGTTTTTTCTTCTCCATCCCAAAGTCTTAGGTTTTATTAATCACTAAGCACCAAACATAATAGACTATAGTAGGTGTAAAAAATTAATCATATTTTATTTTTCAACTCCAACATAAAATTTTAGGTTTTTCCCCACTAAAAAACAAAGATAAAAGACTATAGACCATGACATATGTTTTATATAATATAGGTAAAATTAAGATTAAATAATTAAACTCAAACATATTTATATTTACCTTTTTCACCTTGAATTATGGTAAATTAGATGTAAATATGTTCAATATGTTTCTTCTCCATCACAAAATTTCGTGTTTCTTCGTCAGTAAGCCAGAGAGTTAAAAGACTATAAATGAATAACAAATATTTTATGTTTTTTCTTCTCCATCCCAAAGTCTTAGGTTTTATTAATCACTAAGCACCAAACATAATAGACTATAGTAGGTGTAAAAAATTAATCATATTTTATTTTTCAACTCCAACATAAAATTTTAGGTTTTTCCCCACTAAAAAACAAAGATAAAAGACTATAGACCATGACATATGTTTTATATAATATAGGTAAAATTAAGATTAAATAATTAAACTCAAACATATTTATATTTACCTTTTTCACCTTGAATTATGGTAAATTAGATGTAAATATGTTCAATATGTTTCTTCTCCATCCCAAAATTTCATGTTTCTTCGTTAGAGAGTTAAAAGACTATAAATGAATGACAAATATTTTAGGTTTTTTCTTCACCATCCTAAAGTCTTAGGTTTTTTCATCACTAAGCACCAAACATAATAGACTATAGTAGGCTTAAAAAATTAATTATATATTTTTTTCAACTACATTATAAAATTTTAGGTTTTTCCCCACTAAAAAACAAAGATAAAATACTATAGTCCATGACATATCTTTTATATAATATAGGTAAAATTTAAGATTAAATAATGAAGCTCAAACTTATTTATATTTACCTTTTTCACCTTGAATTATGATAAATTAGATGTAAATATGTTCAATATGTTTCTTCTCCATCACAAAATTTCATGTTTCTTCGTCAGAGAGTTAAAAGACTATAAATGAATGACAAATATTTTAAGTTTTTTCTTCACCATCCTAAAGTCTTAGGTTTTTTTCATCATTAAGCACCAAACATAATAGACTATAGTAGGTGTAAAAAATTAATTATATTTTATTTTTCAACTCTAACATAAAAGTTTAGGTTTTTCCCCACAAAAAAACAAAGATAAGAGACTATAGTCCATGACATATATTTTATATAATATAGGTAAAAATTAAGATTAAATAATGAAGCTCAAACTTATTTAGATTTACCTTTTTCACATTGACTTATGGTAAATTAGATGTAAATATGTTCAATATGTTTCTTCTCCATCCCAGAATTTCATGTTTCTTCGTCAGAGAGTTAAAAGACTATAAATGAATGACAAATATTTTAGGTTTTTTCTTCACCATCCTAAAGTCTTAGGTTTTTTTCATCATTAAGCACCAAACATAATAGACTATAGTAGGTGTAAAAAATTAATTATATATTTTTTTTCAACTAAAACATAAAATTTTAGGTTTTTCCCCACTAAAAAACAAAGATAAAAGACTATAGTCCATGACATATATTTTATATAATATAGGTAAAAATTAAGATTAAATAATGAAGCTCAAACTTATTTATATTTTCCTTTTTCTCATTTAATTATGGTTTATTAGATGTAAATCAGTTCAATATGTTTCTTCTCCATCACCAAATTTCATGTTTCTTCGTTAGTAATCCAGAGAGTTAAAAGACAATAAATGAATGACAAATATTTTAGGTTTTTTCTTCTCCATCCCAAACTCTTAGGTTTTTTTCATCACTAACCACCAAACATAATAAACTATAGTAGGTGTAAAAAATTTATTATATTTTATTTTTCAACTCCAACATAAAAGTTTAGGATTTTCCCCACTAAAAAACAAAGATAAAAGACCATAGTCCATGACATATCTTTTATATAACATTGGTAAAAATTAAGATTAAATAATGAAGCTCAAACTTATTTATATTTAACTTTTTCAAATTGAATTATGGTATATTAGACGTAAATATGTCCAATATGTTTCTTCTCCATCACCAAATTTCATGTTTCTTCTTCAATAAGCCAGAGAGTTAAAAGACTATAAATGAATGACAAATATTTTAGATTTTTTCTTCACCATCTCAAAGGCTTAGGCTTTTTTCATCACTAAGCAACAAACATAATAGACTATAAGAGGTGTAAAAAATTATTTATATTTTATTTTTCAACTCCAACATAAAATTTTAGGTTTTTCCCCACTAAAAAACAAAGATAAAAGACCATAGTCCATGACATATCTTTTATATAATATAGGTAAAATTTAAGATTAAATGATGAAGCTCAAACTTATTTATATTTAACTTTTTCAAATTGAATTATGGTAAATTAGACGTAAATATGTCCAATATGTTTCTTCTCCATCACCAAATTTCATGTTTCTTCGTCAATAAGCCAGAGAGTTAAAAGAGTATAAATGAATGACAAATATTTTAGATTTTTTCTTCACCATCTCAAAGGCTTAGGCTTTTTTCATCACTAAGCAACAAACATAAGAGACTATAGTAGGTGTAAAAAATTATTTATATTTTATTTTTCAACTCCAACATAAAATTTTAGGTTTTTACACACTAAAAAACAAAGACAAAAGACTATAGTCCATGACATATATTTTATATAATATAGGTAAAAATTAAGATTAAATAATGAAGCTCAAACTTATTTATATTTACCTTTTTTACATTGAATTATGGTAAATTAGATGTAAATATGTTCAATATGTTTCTTCTCCATCACAAAATTTTGTGTTTCTTCGTCAGTAAGCCAGAGAGTTAAAAGACTATAAATGAATAACAAATATTTTATGTTTTTTCTTCTCCATCCTAAAGTCTTAGGTTTTATTAATCACTAAGCACCAAACATAATAGACTATAGTAGGTGTAAAAAATTAATTATATATTTTTTTCAACTACATTATAAAATTTTAGGTTTTTCCCCACTAAAAAACAAAGATAAAAGACTATAGTCCATGACATATCTTTTGTATAATATAGGTAAAATTTAAGATTAAATAATGAAGCTCAAACTTAATTATATTTACCTTTTTCACCTTGAATTATGGTAAATTGGATGTAAATATGTTCAATATGTTTCTTCTCCATCACAAAATTTTATGTTTCTTCGTCAGAGAGTTAAAATACTATAAATGAATGACAAATATTTTAGGTTTTTTCTTCACCATCCTAAAGTCTTAGGTTTTTTTCATCATTAAGCACCAAACATAATAGACTATAGTAGGTGTAAAAAATTAATTATATTTTATTTTTCAACTCTAACATAAAAGTTTAGGTTTTCCCCCACTAAAAAACAAAGATAAGAGACTATAGTCCATGACATATATTTTATATAATATAGGTAAAAATTAAGATTAAATAATGAAGCTCAAACTTATTTAGATTTACCTTTTTCACATTGAATTATGGTAAATTAGACGTAAATATGTTCAATATGTTTCTTCTCCATCACATATATTCATGTTTCTTCGTCAGTAAGCCAGAGACTTAAATGACTTTAAATGAATGACAAATATTTTAGGTTTTTTCTTCACCATCCCAAAGTCTTAGGCTTTTTTCATCAATAAGCACCAAACATAATAGACTATAGTAGGTGTAAAAAATTAATTACATTTTATTTTTCAACTAAAACATAAAATTTTAGGTTTTTCCCCACTAAAAAACAAAGTTAAAAGACTATAGTCCATGACATATATTTTATATAATATAGGTAAAAATTAAGATTAAATAATGAAGCTCAAACTTATTTATATTTTCCTTTTTCTCATTTAATTATGGTTTATTAGATGTAAATCAGTTCAATATGTTTCTTCTCAATCACCAAATTTCATGTTTCTTCGTCAGTAATCCAGAGAGTTAAAAGACAATAAATGAATGACAAATATTTTAGGTTTTTTCTTCTCCATCCCAAACTCTTAGGTTTTTTTCATCACTAAGAACCAAACATAATAGACTATAGTAGGTGTAAAAAATTAATAATATTTTATTTTTTAACTCCAACATAAAATTTTAGGTTTTTCCCCAATAAAAAACAAAGATAAAAGACCATAGCCCTGACATATCTTTTATATAATATAGGTAAAATTTAAGATTAAATGATGAAGCTCAAACTTATTTATATTTAACTTTTTCAAATTGAATTATGGTAAATTAGACGTAAATATGTCCAATATGTTTCTTCTCCATCACAAAATTTCATGTTTCTTCGTCAATAAGCCAGAGAGTTAAAAGATTATAAATGAATGACAAATATTTTAGATTTTTTCTTCACCATCTCAAAGGCTTAGGCTTTTTTCATCACTAAGCAACAAACATAATAGACTATAGTAGGTGTAAAAAATTATTTATATTTTATTTTTCAACTCAAACATAAAATTTTAGGTTTTTACACACTAAACAACAAAGACAAAAGACTATAGTCCATGACATATATTTTATATAATATAGGTAAAAATTAAGATTAAATAATGAAGCTCAAACTTATTTATATTTATCTTTTTTACATTGAATTATGGTAAATTAGATGTAAATATGTTCAATATGTTTCTTCTCCATCACCAAATTTCGTGTTTCTTCGTCAGTAATCCAGAGAGTTAAAAGACAATAAATGAATGACAAATATTTTAGGTTTTTTCTTCTCCATTACAAAAGCTTAGGTTTTTTTCATCAATAAGAACCAAACATAATAGAATATATTAGGTGTACAAAATTAATTATATTTTATTTTTCAACTCCAACATAAAATTTTAGGTTTTTCCCCACTAAAAAACAAAGATAAAAGACCATAGTCCATGACATATCTTTTATATAATATAGGTAAAAAATAAGATTAAATAATGAAGCTCAAACTTATTTATATTTAACTTTTTCACATTGAATTATGGTAAATTAGACGTAAATATGTGCAATATGTTTATTCTCCATCACCAAATTTCATGTTTCTTCGTTAATAAGCCAGATAGTTAAAAGACTATAAATGAATGACAAATATTTTAGATTTTTTCTTCACCATCCCAAAGGCTTAGGCTTTTTTCATCACTAAGCAACAAACATAATAGACAATAGTAGGTGTAAAAAATTAATTATATTTTATTTTTCAACTCCAACATAAAATTTTAGGCTTTTACCCACTAAAAAACAAAGACAAAAGACTATAGTCCATGACATATATTTTATATAATATAGGTAAAAATTAAGATTAAATAATGAAGCTCAAACTTATTTATATTTACCTTTTTTACATTGAATTATGGTAAATTAGACGTAAATATGTTCAATATGTTTCTTCTCCATCACCAAATTTCATGTTTCTTCGTCAGTAATCCAGAGAGTTAAAAGACAATAAATGAATGACAAATATTTTAGGTTTTTTCTTCTCCATCCCAAACTCTTAGGTTTTTTTCATCACTAAGAACCAAACATAATATACTATAGTAGGTGTACAAAATTAATTATATTTTATTTTTCAACTCCAACATAAAATTTTAGGTTTTTCCCCACTAAAAAACAAAGATAAAAGACCATAGTCCATGACATATCTTTTATATAATATAGGTAAAAAATAAGATTAAATAATGAAGCTCAAACTTATTTATATTTAACTTTTTCACATTGAATTATGGTAAATTAGACGTAAATATGTGCAATATGTTTATTCTCCATCACCAAATTTCATGTTTCTTCGTTAATAAGCCAGAGAGTTAAAAGACTATAAATGAATGACAAATATTTTAGATTTTTTCTTCACCATACCAAAGGCTTAGGATTTTTTCATCACTAAGAAACAAACATAATAGACAATAGTAGGTGTAAAAAATTAATTATATTTTATTTTTCAACTCCAACATAAAATTTTAGGTTTTTACCCACTAAAAAACAAAGACAAAAGACTATAGTCCATGACATATATTTTATATAATATAGGTAAAAATTAATATTAAATAATGAAGCTCAAACTTATTTATATTTACCTTTTTTACATTGAATTATGGTAAATTAGACGTAAATATGTTCAATATGTTTCTTCTCCATCACCAAATTTCATGTTTCTTCGTCAGTAATCCAGAGAGTTAAAAGACAATAAATGAATGACAAATATTTTAGGTTTTTTCTTCTCCATCCCAAACTCTTAGGTTTTTTTCATCACTAAGAACCAAACATAATAGACTATAGTAGGTGTACAAAATTAATTATATTTTATTTTTCAAATCCAACATAAAATTTTAGGTTTTTCCCCACTAAAAAACAAAGATAAAGGACCATAGTCCATGACATATCTTTTATATAATATAGGTAAAAAATAAGATTAAATAATGAAGCTCAAACTTATTTATATTTAACTTTTTCACATTGAATTATGGTAAATTAGACGTAAATATGTGCAATATGTTTATTCTCCATCACCAAATTTCATGTTTCTTCGTCAATAAGCCAGAGAGTTAAAAGACTATAAATGAATGACAGATATTTTAGATTTTTTCTTCACCATCCCAAAGGCTTAGGCTTTTTTCATCACTAAGCAACAAACATAATAGACAATAGTAGGTGTAAAAAATTAATTATATTGTATTTTTCAACTCCAACATAAAATTTTAGCTTTTTACCCACTAAAAAACAAAGACAAGAGACTATAGTCCATGACATATATTTTATATAATATAGGTAAAAATTAAGATTAAATAATGAAGCTCAAACTTATTTATATTTACCTTTTTTACATTGAATTATGGTAAATTCGACGTAAATATGTTCAATATGTTTCTTTTCCATCACCAAATTTCATGTTTCTTCGTCAGTAATCCAGAGAGTTAAAGGACAATAAATGAATGACAAATATTTTAGGTTTTTTCTTCTCCATCCCAAACTCTTAGGTTTTTTTCATCACTAAGAACCAAATATAATAGACTATAGTAGGTGTAAAAAATTAATTATATTTTATTTTTCAACTCCAACATAAAATTTTAGGTTTTTCCCCACTAAAAAATAAAGATAAAAGAGCATAGTCCATGACATATCTTTTATATAATATAGGTAAAAAATAAGATTAAATAATGAAGCTCAAACTTATTTATATTTAACTTTTTCATATTGAATAATGGTAAATTAGACGTAAATATGTGCAATATGTTTATTCTCCATCACCAAATTTCATGTTTCTTCGTCAATAAGCCAGAGAGTTAAAAGACTATAAATGAATGACAAATATTTTAGATTTTTTCTTCACCATCCCAAAGGCTTAGGCTTTTTTCATCACTAAGAAACAAACATAATATACTATAGTAGGTGTACAAAATTAATTATATTTGATTTTTCAACTCCAACATAAAATTTTAGGTTTTTCCCCACTAAAAAACAAAGATAAAAGACCATAGTCCATGACATATCTTTTATATAATATAGGTAAAAAATAAGATTAAATTATGAAGCTCAAACTTATTTTTATTTAACTTTTTCACATTGAATTATGGTAAATTAGACGTAAATATGTGCAATATTTTTATTCTCCATCACCAAATTTCATGTTTCTTCGTCAATAAGCCAGAGAGTTAAAAGACTATAAATGAATGACAAATATTTTAGATTTTTTCTACACCATCCCAAAGGCTTAGGCTTTTTTCATCACTAAGCAACAAACATAATAGACTATAGTAGGTGGAAGAAATTAATTATATTTTATTTTTGAACTCCAACATAAAATTTTAGGTTTTTACCCATTAAAAAACAAAGACAAAAGACTATAGTCCATGACATATATTTTATATAATATAGGTAAAAATTAATATTAAATAATGAAGCTCAAGCTTATTTATATTTACCTTTTTTACATTGAATTAACGTAAATTCGACGGAAATATGTTCAATATGTTTCTTCTCCATCACCAAATTTCATGTTTCTTCGTCAGTAATCCAGAGAGTTAAAAGACAATAAATGAATGACAAATATTTTAGGTTTTTTCTTCTCCATCCCAAACTCTTAGGTTTTTTTCATCACTAAGAACCAAACATAATAGACTATAGTAGGTGTACAAAATTAATTATATTTTATTTTTCAAATCCAACATAAAATTTTAGGTTTTTCCCCACTAAAAAACAAAGATAAAGGACCATAGTCCATGACATATCTTTTATATAATATAGGTAAAAAATAAGATTAAATAATGAAGCTCAAACTTATTTATATTTAACTTTTTCACATTGAATTATGGTAAATTAGACGTAAATATGTGCAATATGTTTATTCTCCATCACCAAATTTCATGTTTCTTCGTCAATAAGCCAGAGAGTTAAAAGACTATAAATGAATGACAGATATTTTAGATTTTTTCTTCACCATCCCAAAGGCTTAGGCTTTTTTCATCACTAAGCAACAAACATAATAGACAATAGTAGGTGTAAAAAATTAATTATATTGTATTTTTCAACTCCAACATAAAATTTTAGCTTTTTACCCACTAAAAAACAAAGACAAGAGACTATAGTCCATGACATATATTTTATATAATATAGGTAAAAATTAAGATTAAATAATGAAGCTCAAACTTATTTATATTTACCTTTTTTACATTGAATTATGGTAAATTCGACGTAAATATGTTCAATATGTTTCTTTTCCATCACCAAATTTCATGTTTCTTCGTCAGTAATCCAGAGAGTTAAAGGACAATAAATGAATGACAAATATTTTAGGTTTTTTCTTCTCCATCCCAAACTCTTAGGTTTTTTTCATCACTAAGAACCAAATATAATAGACTATAGTAGGTGTAAAAAATTAATTATATTTTATTTTTCAACTCCAACATAAAATTTTAGGTTTTTCCCCACTAAAAAATAAAGATAAAAGAGCATAGTCCATGACATATCTTTTATATAATATAGGTAAAAAATAAGATTAAATAATGAAGCTCAAACTTATTTATATTTAACTTTTTCATATTGAATAATGGTAAATTAGACGTAAATATGTGCAATATGTTTATTCTCCATCACCAAATTTCATGTTTCTTCGTCAATAAGCCAGAGAGTTAAAAGACTATAAATGAATGACAAATATTTTAGATTTTTTCTTCACCATCCCAAAGGCTTAGGCTTTTTTCATCACTAAGAAACAAACATAATATACTATAGTAGGTGTACAAAATTAATTATATTTGATTTTTCAACTCCAACATAAAATTTTAGGTTTTTCCCCACTAAAAAACAAAGATAAAAGACCATAGTCCATGACATATCTTTTATATAATATAGGTAAAAAATAAGATTAAATTATGAAGCTCAAACTTATTTTTATTTAACTTTTTCACATTGAATTATGGTAAATTAGACGTAAATATGTGCAATATTTTTATTCTCCATCACCAAATTTCATGTTTCTTCGTCAATAAGCCAGAGAGTTAAAAGACTATAAATGAATGACAAATATTTTAGATTTTTTCTACACCATCCCAAAGGCTTAGGCTTTTTTCATCACTAAGCAACAAACATAATAGACTATAGTAGGTGGAAGAAATTAATTATATTTTATTTTTGAACTCCAACATAAAATTTTAGGTTTTTACCCATTAAAAAACAAAGACAAAAGACTATAGTCCATGACATATATTTTATATAATATAGGTAAAAATTAATATTAAATAATGAAGCTCAAGCTTATTTATATTTACCTTTTTTACATTGAATTATGGTAAATTCGACGGAAATATGTTCAATATGTTTCTTCTCCATCACCAAATTTCATGTTTCTTCGTCAGTAATCCAGAGAGTTAAAAGACAATAAATGAATGACAAATATTTTAGGTTTTTTCTTCTCCATCCCAAACTCTTAGGTTTTTTTCATCACTAAGAACCAAACATAATAGACTATAGTAGGTGTACAAAATTAATTATATTTTATTTTTCAAATCCAACATAAAATTTTAGGTTTTTCCCCACTAAAAAACAAAGATAAAAGACTATAGTCCATGACATATCTTTTATATAATATAGGTAGAAATTAAGATTAAATAATGAAGCTCAAACTTATTTATATTTACCTTTTTCACCTTGAATTATGGTAAATTAGACGTAAATATGTTCAATATGTTTCTTCTCCATCACAAAATTTCATGTTTCTTCGTCAGTAAGTCAGAGTGTTAAAAGACTATAAATGAATGACAAATATTTTAGGTTTTTTCTTCACCATCCTAAAGTCTTAGAGTAAAATGTTTCAAATGAATAACTTGTCAAGATCGTACCATTAGACTCAATTAATTGGCCTGTTTCATTCCAATGCACATCATATTTTATACCTTTATCTCTCACACGAATGATTCCTTTCATAATCGTTATTCCTCTTTAATATCTCCTTCCACATCTTGTGCTGGTTCGTTTCCATCATGTTTAGAAGTATTATGTGATTTTTCCTCGTTGCTAGCCATAATACCTGTAATTCAGAAAAACAAAATTATGAAATGAATGACAAATATATATGAAAAGAAAAACATATAAATAAGAAATATATAAATAAGAAAAACATATATATAATTTTATTGAATGACATAATATATAATTTTATTGAATGATATAATATATAATTTTACAAGCACCTTTGTCACTAACATCTCTTTCTTTTCTTCGTTGGAATGTGGTTTACTTGCCTCTTAACAACACGGACGGATGGGTTGATCCAAATTCCCTCGTTATGATCATTTCTAATATATGATTTGTCCGCTCTAATATTCTCATCTTGATCATCTATAATATAAGATTTCTTCTCACATAAACATCACCCTGATCTCCAATTTTATCATCGATCACTTTGTTGGAAAAAAAATAACTATAGACCATTTCGTACTTGTCGGATCAGTGACATAGAACACTTGTTAGCTTGCATGACTAGAATAAAAGGCTCATCTTTGTACCCTACCTTATTAAGATCTACTTGCAAAAATCTTGACTTATCCATTCGTATGCCACTATTATTTTCAACCACTTGCATCCAAAGATAGGAATCTGAAACTTCTCATAATCAAACACCCAAATGCGCTCGATAACCCTAAAATATGACAAATTTTCATACTTGGGGTTTAAGTCCTTCACACATGAAATTTGCATTGCTTCGACTAGCACGATGACACCACTACTTTGCATTGTACTTTTATCATCTTGTTCTTTGGTATAAAATGTGTATCCATTAATTGCGTATGAGCTATAAGAAAACACATGCAAACTTGGACCATGTGCTAAACATCTCAACCTTTATGTTATTGAAGCGGGATCAGAATAAAACTTTGAAACTTGGACCATGTGCTAAACGCTCTCGTACTATCCAATTTTCATTTCTATTCAAATTTAAACCTCGGAGAACGTCCTTGTGCATTTCAACATATGGCTCAATCTCAATGTCATTGTGCTGAACATACAAATGCACTTGCTCCTATTCAGCCCTTGAAACCATCACAACTTTATTTCCAATTAAATGTTTTCCTACTATTTTTTCAACATGAGATTTTGGGAGGCCAATGGATTGAACGTTGGATAAATATTCAGTACAAAACTCAATCAATTTTTCAACAATGTATCGTTCAACAATACATCCCTCTGGTCGACTTTGGTTTTTCACATACCCTTTCAATATTTTCATATAAAGTTCAACAGGTTACATCCATCTCATATAAGCTGGTCCACACAATTGTGTCTTTTTCACAAGATGAACAACTAGATGTACCATTATGTCAAAAAATGATGAAGGAAAATACATTTCAAGCTCACACAAAGTAATAATTATTTCTTTTTGCAATGTTGGTAAGATCGCCGGAACGATCACCTTACTACAAATTGACCTGAAGAAAAAAACACAAATGATTTATTGCACTTCTTACTTTTTCTAGAAAAATAGAACGTATACCTATTGGTAGAAAGTGTTCCATTATAACATGGCAATCATGTGTCTTTAAACTCTTTAACTTGAGGTCTTTCATAGATACAAGTCTTCTAACATCTAAAGAGTATCCTTCTGGAACATTAACTTCACTTAGAAACTTACACAATATCTTTTTCTTCTTTCTAGATAAAGTATAAGCAACATGTGGTAGATATGTTCGATTTCCTTTCTTCAAGGGTCCTAATTCATTTCTTATTCCCATCGCTACCAAGTCCTTTATTTCTTTAAGGCCGTCCTTAGACTTTTCTTATATATTGAGTAACGTACCAATTTGAATATTTGTAAAGAACAAATTCTTGAATTTCATCTTAAGAGCTCCTTGCTAAAATCTGATTCAAGATGCTTATCCAAACTTCACTACTTTAAAATATACTGATCTCCAACAAGAAAATCCAATCTTTTAAGATCAAAAGATCCAACTTCATGAATAAGAACAAATTCTTGCTTAGGAACCCCTTTGAAAGTGAGGATACCACTTGTAATGCAAATTACTATGAGATTACACCCAGTTCTCAAATGACCATCCTCGAACCAAAAGGCAGAAAACTCTAGTCCTCCTTGGGGAAACTTTTGAGAAATATTGGAGAGAATTGATCTTGTATTGATTAAGTGTCCATAAGAATGATGGCATATCCTTTCTTCGTCTCAACAGGAATTCAACCCAACTTGCAAGGGACTAGGATCTCAATGAGCACACACAAAGCTTTCTTGATCTTTGAACCATCTTTAGCAACCCTATCTTCACAAAACAAACAAAACTACTAAATTGGTTATCTATGCATGAATGATTGACCTAGCTGATATGAAATAAATCAAATAATCTAAGAGTAAAATTTGGGGTATAACAATCTCCTCTTTAGCAAGTTCCTTATCAAGCTCAAGTTAGACCTTGGTTTCTTGAGCTCTAAGAATTCCATCATTTCCATCCATAATAAGATGGCTTTGAATCAGGGTCGGCCCAATATATTTTGAGGCCTAAGGCCAAATTTAATTTAAAATATTATAAAAATAATATATATATATATATATATATATATAAATATATATATATTAAAATAAAAATTTAATTTAATTTACCTTTATTTTAATTCAAAATAACAATACTCCAAATAACCGTTAAAAGAAAAGAAAAGAAAAACAATGCTCCTAATTATTAGATTGAATACCAGCAAAACTACATAGGTATGATTGAAAAAAAACTCTTAATTATTAAATTGAATAGCATCAAAGTAGTAAAACTAGATAGGCATGATTCGAATCCATGTTCAAATTTTCACAGTATATGCCTTAGCCGCTGCATTGTTCAAGTTACCATTTTAAAGTTAGAAGATTTTTTAACTATATGTTTCTAGAGGCCGGAATTTTTTAGAAGATTTCTTATCACACCCCTTGGCCTTCTTAGCCACCTCGCGAAATTCCTTTTATTCTCCCTGCTTCTGGAGATACACATTTGAACGCACCTTTGTTTTTCTCCAAATTTGGTTGTTTCCGGAGCTACATCTATGGAAGCATTTTCTACTGGTATACACGAAGGAAACTTCAAAATAAATCAGTGTTGGGAAACTTCTGGAGCTGTAACTCCATAACGTCTGAGCGCCAGATTGTTCTGTAGATACAACTCCAAATGTTTCTGCTATATTTTAAACCTGCATGATCACTCCCCCATTGCTGTCTTTTCTTCTTCTATACTCACTTCACCAACCTATAGAACTATATACCATCAATATCATTTTCACTCAAAAACTCCAACTGTTTCGTGCAACAAATCACAGGGAGCAAGTGAAGATAGAATTTCAGATAAAAATCCCCTTTTGTCCAATACATTGGTCACATTAATCATCAATCTTTTGAAAAAAATTGACGTTGCTTCCGGAGCTGTACCTTTAGAACGTGTTGAAGATGAACACTTCCGGATGTACATCTCTGAAACGTCTCTGTCTGTTTTTCTAGCAGCTTTGTAATTTTTGCTTATTTTCCTTATTTTTTACAAATAGATATGGTGCACCCTGATAACATCTCAAAAGAATTAGTTCCTTCAAACAATGTTTCTTTGAATATTCAAGGGGTTGTCGTAAAGTCGGTAGATGTTGGTGTTGACTTTAATAACAAGCAAGAGTTTGATGATCGTGAAAGCATGCTCACATGGATTTGTAAGACTGCAACAAGACTTGGTTTTGGTGCGGTTATAGGAAGATCAGATAATGATTCGAAAAGAAGAAACGCTTTTGTTACTTTGCTGCGTGAAAGAAGCGATAAATATCAAATTCCTCTCCGGAAATTTAAGAGAGAGGACACAGATAGTAGAAAATGCGAGTGTCTGTTTAAGCTTCGCGGTTACATGTTGACTAGAAAAAAGTGGAAATTTAGTGTTATTTGTGACATGACCTTGAATCTTGTCCAACCGAAAAATATATTTGCCACATTGAAACGAAAGGAACTCGACAATATATCAAATATAAGACAAGTGTATAACATTCGATACCGCACCAATAAGGAGATTAGGGGAGATAGAAGTGAGATGCAACAACTGTTAAAATTGTTGGATGATAACAATTACGTATCCCGGTACAGAACTTTTGATGATGGAGTTACAATCCAAGATATTTTTTGGACTCATCTGGATTCAATAAAGTTGTTCAACACGTTTTTGACAGTGCTCATTCTTGATTCTACCTACAAGACCAATAAGTATATGCCTCATTTATTTAAGATGGTTGGTGTTATGTCTACTGAGAAGACATATGATGTTGGTTTTGCTTTTCTCGATTGTGAAAAGAGGATAATTTACACGGGCATTAGAGGCGTATCAGTCACTTTTGAAGGACCAAGTTGAAATGCCTAAAGCGATTGTTAACGACCGGGATACCACGTTGATGAATACAGTCGCAAAGGTATTTCCTTCTTCTAATGTATTACTTTGTTGATATCACGTAAAAAGAATGTGAGAAGTCGGGTTAAACCCGCGGTGAAGGTGAAACAAGTAGAGTCCGAAGGTGGAAAATTGGTGAAGGTCAGTGTGATTGTTGAAAAAATAATGGAATCGAATGCGAAAAAGTTCAAAGAGGTACCACCAATAGATTTAGCCGACGACACTTCTTTTGATTCGTTTTAAATTCTTGTATAATCGGATGACTAATTGTAAATTTTTAAAATGCAAAATAGTCACATTTTATTCTCCTGCCTTATTTTTGCACACATTCCTTTTATTTGTCTATTATGATGTCCTTCTATATTGAGTTCTGCTTTAAAAATGTAGCAGAGAAACTTCTGAATATGTATCTACAAAAGGTTCTTAATTATGCAGTTTCAATGGAAGTTCCGGAGATACATATCTGGAACCAATAATTATAGGGTCGTTCTGTGGATATAGCTCTAAAAACAAGTTTGACAGGAAATGGTTGGTCCATATTCACCTAAGTTTTCTATAAATTTGGGGTTTCATTTGTTATCTTTCACACAAATGCAAAAATGTCTTAATTGTTTCAAATTAAGATCTGTTGGTATGTTGCAAGTGTCTCTTTTTTCGACGACAAAACACCCGGGAGGACTTTCAAGCTCATGGATTTCACCCCCTCGCCGATATCATAGACGAGATCCAATATCGCCTGCCTTACAATGACAAACAAAAGGTTATCAAGCTTGAATATCGTTCACTTTCAGTTGACAACGACGAGAACATTGTTTACATCAAGTTTTAGCTCAAGAATCAAGACGACGTTAGAGCGATGTGGCGAACGTATTTCGGTTTCGAAGAGAAGATTCTGCTCGAGTTGGAGGCGACGGTTCGAAGAACTGTCGATAATATTTTAGAGATGTACATGCATCCCCCGGGCTAGTGAAATGTAATATTTAAATTTCTGTCAAAATTATTAATGTAACACCGATTTTATTTTATGAATGTTGATTTTATTGTTGAAATGTTGATTTTATGGTATTTTATTACTGAGTTTTTTCCGTAAATATGAATAAGGGAGTCTTTCGTAGATGCATCTACGGAATAAAATTTAAAAAAAAACTGAAAAAATGTGCGTCCGGAGATACATCTCCGGAAGCAAGGGGCATTTTTGGAAACGCACATGGTGCGTAAGAACCCCAAGGGGTAGCGGTAAGAAATTCTCATTTTTTAAATATGAGGCCTTTTTCAAAGGCTAAAAAACGGAGGCCTAAAGCCCTTGCCTCATTCGCTTTCGGTTTGGACCGGCCCTGCTTTAAATGTTATCTAATCTTTCATAAGCTACTTTCACATTGTTGTGGATATTATCAAAAACACTCATATTCCAAATATTTAAATTAGACTTAAGCATCTGAAGCTTTTTAGAAAGAATGTACATCGGGAAACCTTTCATAGGTTTATACCAAGATTTTGCAATGAAAACCTCCCAATTCTCATGAAGGTTCCACATTCCAAGGAACCTAAAATTCGATGCATGCTTTTGTTGGGAGAAACCAGCTTCCATAAATATAGTAGAGTGATCAGACATATGCTTGGTATAGGTTGAGACATTTATGATTATGCTAGAAGTTAACAAAAGATGATTGTAAAAGGCCATCTCTAGTCTTCTTTCCACTAGAAACTTTTGTAGGGATATCAATCAAGTTGTTATTATATAGATAATTAGTGAATTCCTTCATGTGAGTTTTGTTAGGAGCACAAACTCCTCTATGCTCATGAGAACTAGCAATAGGATTAAACTATCCTGTAATGCTCCAAGGGATGTTGAGATTACTAATGGTGGATGAGATGTTCATCGAGAGATTTATTTTGTGTAAGTGACAAGTAAAAGCATAAATTGCAATGATACCAATCAAAATTAAATTAATAGTGTCTGTAAAAGAGACATGTTGATCTGAAATTAATATTACTTTGGGGTCAAGTAATTTGTTACAAACACACCAATGATTTGGAAGCATCCCAAATCTTTGAATGCAAGCAAAAACTCAAAGGTTCATAAATCCAAAAAAGTTAAAGGTAAGACCAAATATTTTCATCCAGGGCTTTGCTATAAAAAAAACGTCTAGTTTAAGGGTTTTTATATTCTTCTTAAAAGTCAATCTTGTCGGGGAATAATGGTAAGTACGTATTCTAAAAATTGACTTTGTTGAATTTTTATATAGCCAACTCAAAAAGTTGGATAAATTTACCTTCAAGTAAAATGTTTTGAAAAAAAACAAAAAATTATATTATTTATATTAAATTTTATTGTTTTTTAAATTATATATATATATATATATATATATATATATATATATATATATATATATATATATATATATATATATATATATATATATATATATATATATATATATATATATATATATATATATATATATATATATATATATATATATATATATATATATATATATATATATATATATATATATATATATATATATATATATATATATATATATATATATATATATATATATATATATATATATATATATATATATATATATATATATTATATATATATATATATATATATATATATATATATATATATATATATATATATATATATATATATATATATATATATATATATATATATATATATATATATATATATATATATATATATATATATATATATATATATATATATATATATATATATATATATATATATATATATATATATATATATATATATATATATATATATATATATATATATATATATATATATATATATATATATATATATATATATATATATATATATATATATATATATATATATATATATATATATATATATATATATATATATATATATATATATATATATATATATACAAATTTTTTATATAAGTTAATAAAACGAAAGTGGTATGTTTAAAATTTAGAAAGTTTACTTTTATTGTTTTTATAATTTAAAAGAAAGTGGTAAGTATAAAGTTTGTTTTTATAATTTGAAAGAAAGTGGTAAGTATAAAGTTTATATATAAGTTAATAAAAGGAAAGTTTGTTATGAGCACAAACTCCTCTGTGCTCATCAAACTAGCAATAGGATTAAACTATCCCGTAATGCTCCAAGGGATGTTGAGATTGCTAATGGTGGTTCAGATGTTCATCGAGAGATTTATTTTGTGTAAGGGACAAGTAAAAGCATAAACTGCAATGATACGAATCAAAATTAAATTAATAGTGTCTGTAAAAGAGACATGTTGATCTGAAATTAATATTACTTTGGGGTCAAGTAATTTGTTACAAACACACCAATGATTTGGAAGCATCCCAAATATTTGAATGCAATTAAAAACTCAAAGGTTCATAAATCCAAAAAAGTTAAAGGTAAAACCAGATATTTTCATCCAGGGCTTTGCTATAAAAAAAACGTCTAGTTTAGGGGTTTTTATATTCTTCTTAAGAGTCAATCTTGTCGTGAAATAATGGTAAGTACGTATTCTAAAATTGACTTTGTTGAATTTTTATATAGCCAACTCAAAAAGTTGGGTAAATTTACCTTCGCGTAAAATGTTTTGATAAAAACAAAAAATTATATTATTTATATTAATTTTTATTGTTTTTTAAATTATATATATATATATATATATATATATATATATATATATATATATATATATATATATATATATATATATATATATATATATATATATATATATATATATATATATATATATATATATATATATATATATATATATATATATATATATATATATATATATATATATATATATATATATATATATATATTTCATATAAGAAATACATATATAACACTACCAAATAAATTAAAAGAAAGTGGTAGGAACAAATTTTTTATATAAGTTAATAAAAGGAAAGTGGTATGTTTAAAATTTAGAAATTTTACTCTTATTGTTTTTATAATTTAAAACAAAGTCGTAAGTATAAAGTTTATATATAAGTTAATAAAAGGAAAGTGGTAGGTAAAAAGTTTATATATAAGTTAATAAAAGAAAGTGGTAGGTACAAAGTTTAGAAACTTGTTTTTATAGTTTTCTTACTTATATTATATATATATATATATATATATATATATATATATATATATATATATATATATATATATATATATATATATATATATATATATATATATATATATATATATATATATATATATATATATATATATATATATATATATATATATATATATATATATATATATATATATATATATATATATATATATATATATATATATATATATATATATATATATATATATATATATATATATATATATATATATATATATATATATATATATATATATATATATATATATATATATATATATATATATATATATATATATATATATATATATATATATATATATATATATATATATATTAAAAGAAAGTGGTAAGTATAAAATTTATATTAAAATTAATAAAAGGAAAGTGGTAGGTACAAAGTTTATATATTATATATTAGTAAAAGAAAAGTGGAAGGTACAAAGTCTATATATAATTGTTTTTCTCTTCACCAGATCATATTGGTTTTCTCTAATAATATAAATTTTATAAGTTTCTTTTCATTGTTGTTGAGTTTAAGCTATATTTGATTGGTGATCATCTTTACCATATGATCACAGTCATGCAATTGATGGAATCAATGGATCTCTCAAAAAAGGAGGTTAGCAACTATATTCCCAATGATATCTCTTTTGATATTCTTTCTAAATTACCTATGAAATCTTTGAAGCGATTTAGTTGTGTATGTAAGTTTTGGAGTAATTTATTTGAAAAACCCCAATTCATGGACATCTACCGGATAAGTTTATTTGCATCTAAGTATGAGGATCATCATAATTCATGTTTTCTTTTAAAGCAATCTCTTGATCTTAGTGAAGATAATATACTTTTACTTTCGGGTGAAACATTTGAAAATAAAGTCAAATTAGATTGGCCACCTCCATTTAAAGAATATCGAAAACGTTTTTTATATTGTTGGTTCTATTGTTAATGGAATACTTTGTCTCTGTCGAGGCAATGGAAGAGGCGACACCAATTATATTAACCAAGAAGTAGTACTGTGGAATCCGTCTACAGAGGATTTTAAAGTCATTCCTTCTGGCTCTTTTAATCATGCAATTCTGAAAGCATTTCCTCCCGACACTATTTTTGAAGATCTACCTTTGATGTTTACCTTTGTAAATATTTATGGGTTTTGTTATGATCCTGTCGCAGATGACTACAAATTGATTCGGAATTTTTATTTTATTGATAGTAAGAAGTTTGAACTTGATCTAAACATTTGTCCACATGATGAGACCTTATGGCAGATATATAGTCTAAAAAGTAACTCTTGGAGGGATATTCAGGTCAAAATGCCAAATCATTATTACAATGATGAATGGAAACAAAATGGTAATGGTAATGGGATGTGTCATTGGTGGGGCTACAGAGATCATTTAAAAGAACGTATGTTAGTATCATTTAACTTGAGAGATGAGGTCTTTATTATAACACACTCCAACCCCAATTATCATGTATTTGATAGACACATGTTCATATTAAAAGATTCTATTGCTACGATCGATTATGAAGAACCTTATAATATTTTCATATCAGTTTTGGGTGAGATTGGTGTGACGGAATCATGGACACGACTTTTTAGAATTGGACCCCTACCTTATTCTACAATTCCTATTGGAGTTGGAATAAACGGTGATATCTTCTTAAATAGATATGGAGAAATTGAAAAATTTAATTTAAATACAAATCTTATTGAAGAGATTGGTATTATAGGAAGAACTATACGTTGTCAAATGATTATTTATAATAGTAGTATTTTTCCAATCGGAGGAATACATAGTTAAATATATTTGTAAGCTTATATATTTTTCTCATGATTAGAGTAAAATTTCTCATGAGCTTACTTAATGAATTTCATAGTTATGGACAATTTATAGTCACACAACAAATTTATAATACTTTCACACTTTATATTCAATTCTCCAAATACTTGTTTCAACTATAATAAATTATGGCTTGCAAATTATATCAACCCGTTCTAAGTAATAATAAATTAGGATAAATATGTTTGTGATATTTTTAAATATTTTTAATTTTTTAAATATTTTTTAAAATATGATTATCTAAAAAAATTTCATCCACATTTTTTGTCTTTAATACTAAAATTATCGTTAAAATTATTGCTAATACAACCACTGAGTTAAAAATCGTCGTTAAAACTATTGTTAATTCTGCTGCTAAATTATAAAAACCATCAGTTGTAAGAGGAAGTAAAAATGTGGATTAAATTTTTTAAAAAAAATTATTCTTTAAAGAAAATATATAGAAATTAAAAACGAAATTAAAATATATATAAATCCTATAAAAATATTTAATCCTAAAAAATTATGGGCGGTTTAGAAATTATACCAACTCATACTATTCATCAAAAGACAACAAGTGTTTATTTTTAATTGAATCCAACATGATAATATTTGAAAAAAATAGAATTAGTTGAGTAAGAAATTAAAATAAAACTTTGGATTTAACAACAAAAAGATATTATGGATGAGGCTAATTTTGAACTTCCCTTATACTCCTTTGAGCTTGCGCATTAAATATCTCATTGTATGTTGTTACTCATTTTCTAAATTATTTAATCCTAATCTCTTAACCATCCCCTTAAATAAACCTCCCAATTAGTTTGATTGTTGCTATCGAATAATAACTAATACAATTAACATATTTCCAAAATTGATAATTTATAGAGTTGGAAATGAGTCGAGTCGAGTCGAACTCACCTTAACTCGGCTTGACTCGTTAAAATTGGTTCGAGTTCGACACGAACTTTTTTAAGCTCAAACTCGACTTCGTTATAAGTTCGCGAACAATTCGGTTCAACTCGTTAAGTTCATCTCATTAGGTTCAACTCACATGATTCACGGACTTAAAAACTATTTTTTAAAATATATATTTTTTTTGTATATTTGACATTTTAAATAAATATATTTTTTAAAAATAAAATATTAAAATAAAATAAAAGTTATCATATTGAAATTTAACTTTATTTTCGAAATCTACTAATTCAAAACCTACACAACTTTCATGAGATACATTTGAGAGTCTAATTCAAAAACTACTAAATTGAAAATTAAATTTGTCTAAAATATGGAGTAAATATTTAAGCCTAATCTTAAAGACAATATAATTCTTCTCATATGTAATCGAGTTGACTCATGAACCTAACGAGTCGAACTATGTATAGTTCAAGTTCAGCTCATTTAGTTAACGAACTTAATTTTTCGCTCATACTCAACTCATTTGGTTCATGAATCTAGTTCAATGATTTAATTGTCGAATCGAATTCCGAACTATTTTCGAGTTGGTTCGGTTCATTGTCAACCCTAATAATCCATAAAATTTGAATGGTTATAGGACGGTTATCGATTGTGTTTATAAAGTCATATCTAAACTCCTTGCCTGAAGAATGAGAAGGGTCGTGGAGAAATTCATCTCACGCAGTCAAATGGTGTTTATTCTAGATAGGCAATTACTTGACGGGGTTTTGGTTCTTAATGAATTTATCGATTTGAGCAAGAAAAGAAGACATAATTGTGTGATGTTCAAGGTTGATTTCTCCAAGGCATATGATTACGTTGATTGGTCTTTTTTAAGGATGATGTTAGAATCCATGGGTTTTGGTGCAGTTTGGTTGAAATGAATAGAAGGCGGGGTGTTCACGAGCCATATGTCAATGCTTGTAAACAATAGTCCCATAAAATATTTTCAGGTGTTTCGAGGATTGATACAAGGAGATCCTTTATCTCCTTTTCTCTTTTCTATTGTGGCGGAAGGTTTGGAAACTTTGGTCAGAAGGACAACTGCTAAGGGATTGTATAGGGGCTTCAAAGTAAACGACGAAGTTACTCATTGCCTATTACAGTTTGCAGATGATATTGTTCTATTGAGAGATAGAGATTGGTCAAATTTATGGATTTTAAATCAATACTAAAAGGTTTTGAATTGATTTCTGGATTGAAAGTTAATATGGAAAAAAGTTGTTTGTTTGGCACCGGTGTTGGGAATTTGTTCGTGAAGGCAACTGAGCAATTCCAAGCTTGTAGGATTGGTTCGATACCTTTTAAGTCCTTGGGGCTTAGGGTGGTTGACAATCATAGAAGGATCTTGTATTGGAAGGCGGTGGTTGAATGTTTTAAAAGTAGGTTGTCTCCATGGAAAGGGGGACTATTATCCATTGGGGGAGCGTGACATTGATTAATTCTGTTTTGACGAATATGCCAATCGATCATTTTTCCTTCTTCAAGGCACCAAGGAAAGTTTTGGACGAGTTAAGAATTATTCATAAAAAATTTCTTTAGCACGGATCGGACGAAAATAAAGGGAGGTATTGGCTTGAAAGATCTTAGATTGTTTAACAAGGTTCTCTTGGAAAAATGGCTATGGTGATTACTGTCTGATTCTAACGCCATCTGGAATGGATTATTATGTGAAAAATATGGTTACTATACTATGATTATCATGTCTAAGGAAGCCCGTTCAGCAAACCAATCAATTCATTATGATGGAAGGATGTTTTGAAGCTAAATGGTAATTCTATTATTGTTCCATTTATGGATTTGATCACAGTTAGTTTGGGCAATGGTGCAAAAACACCATTTTGGACTACGAAATGGTGAGGCAGCACTACAATGATGGACCAATTTCCTAGCCTCTATTCTATTGTTGCTAAGCGTGATGTTTTGCTGTCTGAAATGGGATCGTGG